>JBBPBX010045376.1:0-27058 GCA_038048925.1 Garcialebias charrua
CTTTCCTGACTGTCTGAGAGCCCCACAGTCTGTGGTTGACTTTAAGAGCGGCTTGAAGACCTTTCTTTTCAACCGAGCATACTCTACCTCCTCATGATTCTACTTTTGATCTTAGCTGATACTGTTATTGATTTTAATTGTTTTATTATTTGTTTTATTGACATTTAATTCTGTTGCACCTTGTAGCACTTTGAGATTTTCATTAATGAAAAGTGCGTTATAAATTGAATTCATTATTATTATTAAGCTGTTGATCCGGCAACAGATACTCTGTGAAAACCAGTTTGGGTCATGCAGGTTCAAACACAAACCTGAGGAACGAAGGTCCGCTTGTCTGGAAACAGAACGATTATCGGAAAATATCCAAGTCAGCCATGATTACAGGTGAATATTTAGTGTTTGGGCTGAGGCTGACAGAAACTTTCTTGTCTTTTGAACTGTACAGACTGAAACATGTCAGTGCCTGTGGAGTCAAACCTGAAGAACCAGTGCAAACTGTGCGTTTTTAATTTATTTTAAACATTTTTGCTTCCTGCAGTTTTTGACCTTCTGAAAAAAAAAAACTTTGAGCAGAACGTGATGCCATGTCACGCTCCAGTGTGAAACCAGTTCTTCCGGTTCCAGGTGTAAAGCTTCACCCAGCAGGTGCCACCATGTCTATTCATTCAACCTTTATTTAGTCAGGTAAATCTGTATTCTAAATGAGCCTCGAGGGCTCATTTAGGAAAGCGACCTGCTACAAACTAAAGAATGATGAACAGCAATGATACAATAACATTAAACAATAAACAAAAGAAAAAACTAGCAAAAACATTATAAGGTAGATGTACAAAATCAAAGACAGGAACATATCTGCATTGGTTTCTGCCAGGATTCCAACAGACTCTTAAAACCAGTGTTTTTCAACCACTGTGCCTAGGCACACTAGTGTGCCGCGAGTGATCGTCAGGTGTGCCTTGGAAATTATCAAAAAAGCCCCCCCCCCCTTTCTACAACCTCTTTAAATTTAAGACCACATTGTTGTGGTACTGTTCGGGTGTATTTTTGAAGACATGTTAAGTGCAATTTGAAATAAGAAATACAAAATATGATAATACATTTTTGTGTTCATTTCATTCCTATTCAAGACACTTTAATAAGAATGACTATATATTTAATATAGGTGGATACAGTGTATCTATGCTTACAATTTTGGTTGATGGTGTGCCTCGGGATTTTTTTCAATGAAAACACTGTGCCTTGGCTCAAAAAAGGTTGAAAAACACTGCTTAAAACCATTTAGTGAGGTCAGGGCCGAGAGCTATGGGTGCCACAATAGGGTGTAGGAACCAAAGATCCGCCAGGTGCTTTTATTTTGACACATTTGACTCTGAAACAATGAAATTTGAGTCAAATCTTTTAACCTAGTTTTTTTCTTTTTCTTCTTTCGGCTTCTCCCTTCGTCAGGGGTCGCCACAGCGAGAGTCGCATGAAGATTTGGCAATTGTTTTTACGCCGGATGCCCTTCCTGACACAACCACTAAGCACCGAGCTACCACAGGCCTCTGTAGCCGTTTTCGCACTGCACAGCCCTCCCCGCACTGCTCATCATTTGGTTCGTTGTTTGCAGCAGGGGCGGGACTGCTGCGTGTCAGTCATCAACTGCGACTGCCAAAGGTGGGCACCAGCCCGCTAGAGGCCGCTAAAGCGCTAATCCGCTGATAGCGGACCTAAACAATTTGTTAGCTTTACAGCGGATTGACTAACTTTTATAATTCATAAGCGGATTTGCGCTATTTTTATTTAAAATGCAGTACCGCTAATAACTAATTATCTATCAGTAAAAACGAAAAAACTTCTTTACGGGCTCTTTAATCAACCGGACGACTGCTCACGGACCACATCCGGTCAGCGCCGGATGTGGTCCGTGGAAAAAAAGCGGTGCCCGCCCTAAGGGCCCTATTGGCTAGAGAGAGCGCCCTCTCTATAGCAGTTAGCAGCCAGTGTGTTACTCTGCAGCCTTATTGCTTGTTTTCGAAGAGTTTTTAACATGGAGGGTGAACTTATGGATGTTTCTCAGCGGCCTACGCGACGCGTCAGCGCCTCATTTGCCCTGCTCAAAATGGCGGCCGGCCACAGAAGCGAGCCCACACGAAGGACTTTAATAATAATACTGTAATAATAATGAATTCAATTTATAACGCACTTTTCATTAGTGAAAATCTCAAAGTGCTACACACATTGAATGCTACACACATTCATACACCGGTAACGGCAGACGACCATGCAAGGTGCTTTCCAGTCCTACCGGGAGCAACTCTGGGTTAAGTGTCTTGCCCAAGGACACAATGACACATGGTGTGGGGAACTGGGATTCGAACCGGCAACCTTCCGATCGGGGGACGACTGCCATTACCACTACGCCACGGCCGTCCCTTTACAAGAAAACACGGTAAAAACAATTATTTCTTTGCTGAGAAAAAATATATTTATTAGCTGACTTTATAGCACAAGGGTTCCTGAGCTTAACCGTTTCACGAAATGGTCAAATCTGCTGGATTAAAAAAAGTAGTTTGCCATCAAATCTGCTGGCTACCAAGTGTTGAATTGAACTAGCGCTTTAAAAATTAGCTTCCGCTAGTTTTCCTATAAGACATAAGCGCTTTTGAAATTGCAGACCCAAATAAATTAATAAGTGCTTTAGAAATAGCGGAACTAATTTTTGGATTAGCGGTGCCCACCACTGGCGACTGCATCGTTCTAACAACAACCTCCATTTTACGTTAGGGAAACATGTCTACCTCCCAAGTCCCCGTTGCGTGGTCTAACGATGGAGTCAGCTTCTTTTTAAACTACATAGCAGACGAGCCTGTACAGAGGGAGCTGGATGTCCTCCATGTTCAACGTTGTTGATGTGTCGCAAACAAAATGATGTCATATCCTTATTTGTGCTTTTCGGTAAGAACTCCCCACCAGTGCTGGGCAGCGCTAATCCAAAAATTAGTTCTGCTACAGTATTTCTAAAGCACTAATTAATTTATTTAGGTCTGCATTTTCAAAAGCACTATTGTCTTATGAAAATTAGGGGAAGCTAAATTCTAAACCGCTAATTCTAAAATAAAACACCATCAGACAAGAAGCAAGTTTTAAGTTGTTTGTATTGTACTGTATAGACTTAGTAAGGTATTTATAATAATATTGTTTGTAATAATAATCATTTTCTTTGAGTATAACCAATAGACAAAAAATACACACAACAAAACAGACCCTGATTACACCCAAGAGTTCTTTTTTTCTATTTTAAATCAGTTCTTGAATCCCGGATGATTAAAGGTCCATCAATCAATAATCTGGTAGTTTGTAGTTCATGATCCAGGGTAATATGTCCAGAAAAAAACAAATAGTTTGGTGCAATTTAAGTCCTACCGCACAGCTGTGGTGGTCCGGTAGCTTGCCAATGCCATCCTGGGTGGGAACAGGGGGTGAAAAAAAACCTGACCTAAACAAGGTCATAAACAAAACAAAAATTAGCATTACTTTATACACAGGACTAAACTGTTATCAAAATTTCTATAGGCAGTCAACAGATTTAATGAAAAGTAACTAAAATGATCCTAAAAGGATGAAATTACAAAAATCAAAGGATTTATTTAATACTTTACGTACATATATTCTATTCGGCCACGAAATTAACAAATGAGAATGATCTTTTAATCATTAAGACCACTTTTAAATCTCAAATACACGGGCGTGTCGCCACGGCATTTCTACATAAAACGAACCCAAATACATAAAACAAACGACTCACCGTCGAGTGGTGGACACAAAACACACAATAAAATCCTCCGGCCGCGTTAATTTGGCTTGAAACAGCGGGGTTCTCTGCGGATTTATGAAGACACTGAGCACAAACAGCTAGCCACAACGTTAGCATCCAAGTTCACCTCTGACCCGGAAGATGTCAAGATAGAATAGTCCATTTTTAGTAGGGGGATACAGAAATCAACCGGTTTTTGTATTGCGTTTTTAATGATCATTTTCATCGTAACTATAATTATTTTTATATTAAATGTACATTAACAAGCATGAGCAATGTTAGGGATGCAGGTGACTGGCCGGGGCGGGGCCCCTGCTGATTTGGGGCCCCAAGCAACGGCATCATTTGCCTACATGGTAGATCCGAGTCTGTTCTCCGCTCTGCTCCCCCTCCAACCCTCCCTCCTCTCTGCTCTTTACGGTGAGGGAGCAGGGGGAAAAAGGTAAAACAAGCAGCTACGGAGCCAGCATAAGAGCCTGTAAATAAGTTTATTCGTTTTTACTGATAGATAATTAGTTATTAGCGGTACTGCATTTTAAATAAAAATAGCACAAATCCGCTTATGAATTATAAAAGTTAGTAAAACCGCTGTTACGCTGACAAAAACGTTAGGTCCGCTGTAAGCGGATTAGCGCATTAGCGGTCCCTAGCGGTCCTCTGCCCACCTTTGCTCCCCACCCACTTCAAGGCGGCTCTCCGCACAATGCGAAATGAGCGGGGGCGGGCCAGGCTGGGCTCAGGGCCAACCCGGGACGAGCTGGGCTGGGGAGGGCTGTGCAGTGCGAAAACGGCTTGTGTGGAGCAGAGAGCTGATATCTAGGGTTCCCGGGGGAGCAGATGGTGGGGGTTAAGGGCCTTGCTCAAGGGCCCAGAGTGTGGGACAGATGAGGGTGGAGACAGGTGTGACTGCTTCACTTATCCCAAACACATTTTTGATGTTGTCGGTATCGGGGCTTGAACCGGCGATCTTCCGATCACAAGCTCACCTTCTTAACCTCTGCACCACCACTCTTACAACCTAGTAAATAAAATAAATAAATGAAAATAAATGAATACATAAATGAAACGCACGTCTTGTTATTTTACATAAAGGTAATAAAGCTGATGTGCAGATGCTCTGTCACGGATGAAGTTTATTTTGAAAGGTCCGCCGGAAGCTGTTGTGTGTCGGTTCACATTGACTGCGCATGTCCGCAGCTGCTCCGCAGGCTGACGTAGAGTCGCGTTTCTTCCGTTTCACCGGGAAAAAAGGAGCAACAAAACGTCGCACGACGGCCCGCCTTGTTTACCCAGAACCGGACCGGAACCGGATTCTGTTCGGTTACCCGGAGGAGAGGAGAACCGGCCTCAGGAGCGACAGCAGCCCGTCTTTCTGCCTCGATACTCCGCCTGGATAGCGGCAGCGGCTCGATGTGATTTCTGGAGGAAAGTGAATCAGCAGCTGCGGCCCCTCCCGGACACCGTAGGAGGGTAGAACTGCAGGTAGGACAGCTGTGGCCCCTCCCGGACACCGTAGCGGGCCCGTGGGGTCTGTGTGTTGGTTGCTGCTCCACTCGTTCCTTTTTGTGTCAAACCTGCACAGATGAAACATTTAAAAAGAACCCGTCTCTCTGTGAGTCCAGAGTCCGGTTCGGTCCATTTCAGCGGTTTTAATCACGTGTTTTGATGCGTTAGTAAATTTGACTAATTAGAAAAACAACAACAACAAAAAAACATTCATCAGTTTTACAGAAAACTGCTTTGATCCAGACATGTTTCTTAACTCGCTGACACCTGTCCACACTGACACCTGTCCTCAGTGACACCTGTCCACACTGACACCTGTCCACACTGACACCTGTCCACACTGACACCTGTCCTCAGTGACACCTGTCCTCAGTGACACCTGTCCTCAGTGACACCTGTCCTCACTGACACCTGTCCACACTGACACCTGTCCTCAGTGACCATCACTTGTCCTCACTGACCGTCACCTGTCCACACTGACCGTCACCTGTCCACACTGACCGTCACCTGTCCACACTGACCGTCACCTGTCCACACTGACCGTCACCTGTCCACACTGACCGTCACCTGTCCACACTGACCGTCACCTGTCCACACTGATCGTCACCTGTCATCACTGACAGTTACCTGTCCTCACTGATCATCACCTGTCCTCACTGATCATCACCTGTCCTCACTGATCATCACCTGTCCACACTGATCATCACCTGTCCACACTGATCATCACCTGTCCACACTGATCATCACCTGTCCACACTGATCATCACCTGTCCACACTGATCATCACCTGTCCACACTGATCATCACCTGTCCTCACTGACAGTCACCTGTCCACACTGATCTGATCGTCACCTGTCCTCACTGATCATCACATGTCGACACCGACAGGACAGTCACCTGTCCTCACTGACCTGTCACTTGTCCCCACGGACAGTCACCTGTCCTCGTTGACCTGTCACTTGTCCCCACTGACAGTCACCTGTCCTCGTTGACCTGTCACTTGTCCCCATTGACCGTCGCCTGTCCTCACTGACAGTCACCTGTCCTCACTGACCTGTCACTTGTCCCCATTGACTGTCATCTGTCCTCACTAACAGTCAAATGTCCCCACTGACATCACCTGTCTTTGTTGACCTGTCACCTGTCCCCATTGATCGTCATCTGTCCTCAGTGACCATCGCCTGTCCTCATTGACCATCACCTGTCCTCGTTGACCTGTCACTTGTCCCCACTGACAGTCACCTGTCCTCGTTGACCTGTCACTTGTCCCCACTGACAGTCACCTGTCCTCGTTGACTTGTCACTTGTCCCCACTGACAGTCACCTGTCCTCGTTGACCTGTCACTTGTCCCCACTGACAGTCACCTGTCCTCGTTGACCTGTCACTTGTCCCCACTGACAGTCACCTGTCCTCGCTGACCTGTCACTTGTCCTCGTTGACCTGTCACTTGTCCCTATTAATAATAATAATAATAATGAATTTAATTTATAACGCACTTTTCATTAATGAAAATCTCAAAGTGCCATTGACCGTCACCTGTCCTCACTGACAGTCAAATGTCCCCACTGACATCACCTGTCTTTGTTGACCTGTCACCTGTCCCCATTGATCGTCATCTGTCCTCAGTGACCATCGCCTGTCCTCATTGACCATCACCTGTCCTCGTTGACCTGTCACTTGTCCCCACTGACAGTCACCTGTCCTCGTTGACCTGTCACTTGTCCTCACTGACAGTCACCTGTCCTCGTTGACCTGTCACTTGTCCCCACTGACAGTCACCTGTCCTCGTTGACCTTTCACTTGTCCCCACTGACAATCACCTGTCCTCGTTGACCTGTCACTTGTCCTCGTTGACCTGTCACTTGTCTTCGTTGACCTGTCACTTGTCCTCATTGACTGTCGCCTGTCCTCACTGACAGTCACCTGTCCTCACTGACCTGTCACTTGTCCCCGTTGACTGTCATCTGTCCTCACTGACAGTCACATGTCCCCACTGACATCCCCTGCCATTGTTGACCTGTCACTTGTCTTCGTTGACCTGTCACTTGTCCTCATTGACTGTCGCCTGTCCTCACTGACAGTCACCTGTCCTCACTGACCTGTCACCTGTCCCCATTGACCGTCATCTGTCCTCAGTGACCATCGCCTGTCCTCATTGACCATCACCTGTCCTCACTGACCAGAAAGTCACCTGTCTACATTGACAGGACAGTCACCTGTCCTCACTGACCATCACTCGTCCTCGTTGACCTGTCACTTGTCCCCACTGACAGTCACCTGTCCTCGATGACCTGTCACTTGTCCCATTGACCTTTGTCTGTCCTCACTGACCATCGCCTGTCCTCACTGACAGGACAGTCACCTGTCTACACTGACAGGACAGTCACCTGTCCTCACTGACCATAACTTGTCCTCGTTGACCTGTCACTTGTCCCCACTGACCGTCGCCTGTCCCCACTGACCTGTCACTTGTCTCCATTGTCCATCATCTGCTCTCACTGACCATCACCTGTCCTTGTTGACCTGTCACTTGTCCCCATTGACTCTCATCTGTCCTCCTCACTGACCGTCACATGTCCCCACTGACATCACCTGTCTTTGTTGACCTGTCACTTGTCCCCATTGACCTTTGTCTGTCCTCACTGACCGTCGCCTGTCCTCACTGACCGTCGCCTGTCCTCACTGACCGTCGCCTGTCCTCGTTGACGTGTCACTTGTCCCCATTGACCTTTGTCCTCACTGATGTCGACTGTCCTCACTGACCATCACCTGTCCTCATTGACCTGTCACTCTTCCCCATTGACCGTCGCCTGTCCTCACTGACCGTCGCCTGTCCTCACTGACCGTCGCCTGTCCTCACTGACCGTCGCCTGTCCTCACTGACCGTCGCCTGTCCTCACTGACCGTCGCCTGTCCTCACTGACCGTCAACTGTCCTCACTGACCGTCGCCTGTCCTCACTGACCGTCAACTGTCCTCACTGACCGTCGCCTGTCCTCACTGACCGTCAACTGTCCTCATTGACCTGTCACTTGTCCCCATTGACCGTCGCCTGTCCTCACTGACCTGTCACTTGTCCCCAATGATCATCATCTGTTCTCACTGACCATCACCTGTCCTCATTGACCTGTCACTTGTCCTCACTGACCTGTCACTTGTCCTCACTGACCTGTCACTTGTCCCCAGTGATCGTCATCTGTTCTCACTGACCATCACCTGTCCTCATTGACCTGTCAATTGTCCCCATTGACAGTCATCTGTCCTCACTGACAGTCACATGCCCCCACTGACATCACCTGTCTTTGTTGACCTGTCACTTGTCCTCACTGACCGTCGCCTGTCCTCTCTGACAGTCACCTGTCCTCACTGACCTATCATGTGTCCCCATTGACCGTCATCTGTCCTCACTGACAGTCACATGTCCCCACTGACATCACCTGTCTTTGTTGACCTGTCACTTGTCCTCACTGACCGTCGCCTGTCCCCACTGACCGTCGTCTGTCCCCACTGACAGTCGCCTGTCCCCACTGACAGTCGCCTGTCCTCACACACCTGATCGTTTTGTTTCATTTTTCATGAAGTTCATATCAGAAACACGTTTCAGAGAACAATTATTTTTGTATATTTCTCTGGATCAAACTTTGAGGCTTTGTTCATTTTGGTTCAGGTCAGATTAACACGTTTACACGAATATCAAATCAAAGAAAATCTCAGATGTGATTTTGAGTTCAGATTTGTGATTTGTACACGTGCTAGTCATAAAATGAGAATATCATGAAAAAGTTTATTTATTTCAGTTATTCCATCCAAAAAGTGAAACTTGTATATTATATTCATTCATTACACACAGGCTGCAATATTTAAAATGTTTATTTATTTTAATGTTGATGATTATAACTGACAACTAATGAAATCCCCAAATTCAGTATCTCAGAAAATTGGAATATTGTGAAAAGGTTCAATATTGAAGATACCTGGTGCCACAGTCTAATCAGCTAACTCCAAACACCTGCAAAGACCTTTAAATGGTCTCAGTCTAGTTCTGTAGGCTACACAATCATGGAGAAGACTGCTGACTTGACTGTTGTCCAAAAGACGACCATTGACACCTTGCACAAGGAGGACAAGACGCAAAAGGTCATTGCTCAAGAGGCTGGCTGTTCACAGAGCTCTGTGTCCAAGCACATTAACAGAGAGGTGAAGGGAAGGAAACGATGTGGTAGAAAAAAGTGTACAAGCAATAATGATAACCACACCCTGGAGAGGATGGTGAAACAAAACCCATTCCAAAATGTGGGGGAGAGTCACAAAAGTGTGGACTGCAGCTGGAGTCAGTGCTTCAAGAACCACCACGCACAGACAGATGCAAGACATGGGTATCAGCTGTCACATTCCTTGTGTCAAGTCACTCTTGAACAAGAGACGGAGTCAGAAGCATCTCACCTGGGACTGCTGCTGAGTGGTCCAAAGTTATGTTCTCTGATTAAAGTAAATGTTGCATTTAATTTGTAAATCAAGGTCCCAGAGTCTGGAGGAAGAGGAGAGACACAGAATCCACGTTGCTTGAGGTCCAGTGTCAAGTTTCCACAGTCAGTGATGGTTTGCCATGTCATCTGCTGGTGTTGGTCCACTGTGTTTTCTGAAGTCTAAGGTCAAAGCAGCTGTCTACCAGGAAGTTTTAGAGACTTCCTGGTAGACAGCTGCTGACCAACTTTATGGAGATGTAGATTTCATTTTCCAAGAGAACTTGGCACCTGCACACAGTGCCAAAGCTACCAGGACCTGGTTAAAGGACCATGGTATCCCTGTTCTTATTTGGCCAGTAAACTCCATCCATCCATCCATCCATTTTCTTCCGCTTATCCGGGGTCGGGTCGCGGGGGTAGCAGCCTAAGTAGGGAGGCCCAGACTTCCCTCTCCCCAGCCACTTGGAGCAGCTCCTCTGGGGGAATCCCAAGGCGTTCCCAGGCCAGCCGAGAAACATAGTCCCTCCAGCGTATCCTGGGTCTTCCTCTGGGTCTCCTCCCGGTGGGACATGCCCGGAACACCTCACCAGGGAGGCGTCCAGGAGGCATCCTAACCAGATGCCCGAGCCACCTCAACTGGCTCCTCTCGATGTGGAGAAGCAGCGGCTCTACTCCGAGTCCCTCCCGGATGACTGAGCTTCTCACCCTATCTCTAAGGGAGAGTCCAGCCACCCTGCGGAGAAAACTCATTTCAGCCGCTTGTATCCGAGATCTTGTTCTTTCGGTCATAACCCAAAGCTCATGACCATAGATGAGGGTGGGAACGTAGATCGATCGGTAAATTGAGAGCTTTGCCTTTTGACTCAGCTCTCTCTTCACCACGACAGACCGGTACAGCGCCCGCTTCACTGCGGACGCTGCACCTATCCGCCTATCGATCTCACGCTCCAGTTTTCCCTCATTCGTGAACAAGATCCCGAGATACTTAAACTCCTCCACTTGGGGCAGGACCTCCTCCCCGACCCGGAGAGGGCACGCTACCCTTTTCCGGCTCAAGACCATGGCCTCGGATTTGGAGGAACTGATCCTCATCCCGGCCGCATCGCATTCAGCTGCAAACCGCTCCAGTGAAAGCTGTAGATCACGAGCTGATGAAGCCAATAGGACCACATCATCTGCAAAAAACAGAGAAGCGATTCTAAGGCCACCAAAACGGATCCTCTCAACACCTTGGCTGCGCCTAGAAATTCTGTCCATAAAAGTTATAAACAGAATCGGTGACAAAGGGCAACCTTGGCGGAGTCCAACTCTCACCGGAAACGAGCCTGACTTACTGCCGGCAATGCGGACCAAGCTCTGACACCGGTCGTACAGGGACCTAACAGCCCATATCAATGGGCCTGGTACCCCATACTCCCGGAGTACCCGCCACAGAACCCCCCGAGGGACGCGGTCGAATGCCTTTTCCAAGTCTACAAAGCACATGTAAACTGGTTGGGCAAACTCCCACGCACCCTCCAGGACCCTGTTGAGGGTGTAGAGCTGGTCTAGTGTTCCACGACCAGGACGAAAACCACACTGCTCCTCCTGAATCCGAGGTTCGACTATCCGACGGACCCTCCTCTCCAGAACCCCTGAATAGACCTTACCAGGGAGGCTTAAGAGTGTGATCCCTCTATAGTTGGAACACACCCTACGGTCCCCCTTTTTGAATAGGGGAACCACCACCCCAGTCTGCCAATCCAAGGGAACTGCCCCCGATGTCCACGCGATATTGCAGAGTCGCGTAAGCCAACACAACCCCACAACATCCAGAGCCCTAAGGAACTCAGGACGAATCTCATCCACCCCCGGAGCCTTGCCACCGCGGAGCTTTTTAACCACCTCGGCGACCTCCGCACCAGAGATTGGAGAGCCCGATCCAAAGTCCCCAGGCTCCGCTTCCTCAGTGGAAGACGTGCCAGTAGGATTGAGGAGGTCTTCGAAGTATTCCGCCCACCGACTCACAACATCCCGAGTTGAGGTCAACAGCACGCCATCCCCACCATAAATGGTGTTGGTCGCGTACCGCTTTCCCCCCCTGAGACGCCGGATGGTGGACCAGAATCGCCTCGAAGCCGTACGGAAGTCATTCTCCATGGCCTCTCCGAACTCCTCCCACGCCCGAGTTTTTGCCTCAGCAACCACCCGAGCCGCATGCCGCTTGGACTGCCGGTACCTATCTGCTGCTTCCGGGGTCCCACAGGCCACCCCGGAAGCAGCAGATAGAAAAGCTATGAGGTATTGCGAAGAGGAAGATGAGATACACCAGACCCAACAATTCAGAAGAGCTGAAGGCCACTAGAGCAACCTGGGCTCTCATAACACCTGAGCAGTGCCACAGACTGATAGACTCCATGCCACGCTGCATTGCAGCAGTAATCCAGGCAAAAGGAGCCACAACTAAATATTGAGTGTTGTTCATGCTCACACTTTTCATGCTCATACTTTTCATGTTCATACTTTTCAATTGGCCAACATTTCTAAAAATCCTTTTTTGTGTGTGTGTGTGTGTGTGTGTGTGTGTGGGAGAGTCTTAATTAATATTCTAATTTTCTGAGATACTGGATTTGGGGTTTTCATTAGTTGTCAGTTATAATCATCAACATTAAACATTTGAAATATATCGGTCTGTGTGTAATGAATTAATATAATACTGTATACAAGTTTCACTTTTTGATTGGAATTACTGAAATAAATAAACTTTTTCATGATATTATAATTTTATGACCGACACCTGTAAATAAAATCTTAATGAAACTTCATGTCGGACCTCCGATTGTTGAACGTTACACCTGGAAGATATTCACACATTTGCAGATGATGTTCTGGTTTATGTGACTTTTGTTCAGTGTCTGCAGAAACCAGAACTTCATCTGCAAATGGCAGATTATTGTTATTTTTTTTACAACTTTGGGGTGAATCATTCTTCTTCTTACTGGAAGCAGCATCTGTTTGTTTTGTCCCATTAACCTGGACTGTGTTTTCTGGTTTGTAGACGATGTCAGCGACTCAGACCCAGAAGGAGGGCGGTGAGGCAGGATGGGTGAGTCTGGAGTCTCTGGGTCTCAGTCAGAAGGAGCTGGTTCTGGCTGAGGCTCTGCAGATGGAGTATGACGCGCTCTCCAGACTCAAACAAGACAAGAATGGGACCACAACCAACCAGACTGAACTTCAACCTCCAAGTCCGATCCGTTCCAAGCCTCCAAATCCATTCTTGAATCATCCTCGACCCAACCCCAGCCTGCACATCCCAGACCTCACAGGAGAGAACCTGCTGACTGGGCTTTCTGGGTCAGACTCGTCCCTAAATCAGCCCGGGGGTTCCCAGGGTCCCCTTCCCCTCCCACCTAGGCCCGCCCCTCCTCTGGTGAGCTTTAAAGAGTCCCCCTACATCCTCGACAGTCTGGACTTCTTGAAGTTCAGAGACCTTTCCGGTTCCAGCCCTGGGGATTCTTCTGGATTTGGTTCAGGGTTTTTCTCCAAAGGCCTTGTGACACTCCCAGAGGACGTTCCCCCTGCCATTCCACCCAGACATCCTATCCCCCCACCCCCAAGGTCAGAGAACTCCTTCCTGGTCCCCCAACCGTCCACCGAGCCCAGAGATGTGAACCTGTTCACCCCTGATGTGGACCAGCACAAAATGACCTCGGCAGAACTGAACTACGACACCATCAACGACTCACTGGCCTCAACTCAACTCAACGAGCTCAGACCGCCATCACGAGCTCAACACACCGAGGACCAATCAGGAAAGCCCGTGACTCGCAGTAAGACTCTCCCCCCTCAGCTGCCTCCCAGGACCTACACATCTGTCGCGAAGAGCAACAAGAACCAACGGAGGGTTTCGGCTGACCCGGTAGGTGTTGCTATCTCTTATTCATACGTTTTATTACCGTATTTTCCGGAATATAGGTTGCAGCTTTTTATCATTTTTGCATGCCCTGCGACCTATATTCAGGTGCGACCTATTTATGGCTTTTTATAAAATAAGCTGATTTGTAATCATTTATTAACAAAAATTAAACTGAGACACACTCTTACAATAATGTCAGCTAACAAATATATATTTTTAGGTGTTTATCCTGCTAAAATTATTAATTTATTAAAGAAAAGTTCAGCTCAGACACATATTTGCTATAATTTTTATCAAACAAATAATTGTTTTTAAGTGTTAATCTTCTTAAAAGCCTTGCTGTGCGCTCCTGTGGCAGACATTTGCAGCAGAGCTAAACACGGTCCACATTTTGACGTAGGTGCGACCTATATTCAGGTGCGACCTATATATGGATTTTTCCAATTCTTTGGCAATAATTGGACAATGCGACCTATATTCGGGTGCAACCTATATTCCAGAAAATACGGTACCTTAAGAGTTTTGGAAGCAAAAGAGCCTCCTCCATGACCAGGAGGTCTGGGTCCAGGTTCCTGGTCCTGGGTGAAGATGTATGGACTCCAGCAGTTGCAGTAGTCTCATGAGAAGAAGTACAGAACGGGTGCAGCTTTGATTTGTTGTGGGGACAACCCCCCATTGGATGACGCCAGGGGAAAGACTGCCCTGGGTGGGTCACCGGGTCCTTCAGGTGGAGTAAAGAGTTGATCTTTGAGTGATCAGTCTGGGCAAACAAACTGTGGATGAAACGGGTCAGAAAAGCATGAAGGAGGTCACATGACGTGTTTATTTCTTGTTGGTCATATGACACCACATCTACAGCCTGTGTGTTTCTTCTTTAACTGAGTGTCTGACTGGTCCACAGTAGGTCTGCGCTGATTGGCTGGCTCTGTGTGATTGACAGGTGTCACTGGGCTCCAGGACAAGCGGGTTTGGATTCGAGCTGTTCCGGGTGTCGGAGGAAAGAGACGAGGAAGTGGCCGCTTTTTGTCACATGTTGGATGTGTGAGTGATGCCGTCGCCGCGGCGACGCCTGGCTTTTATTTAAACAGGAAGTGATGTCAGAAAATTGTTTTTAAATTTCTGCTGAGATGCAAAGAAAACATGTCACATGACAAGAACAACCAATCAGAACTTTACATCCACCAGAAAGTCCTCTACAGATGTTTAAAGTCAAGATATTTTTTATTGATTTTTTTTCATAAACAAAAAAAAGTTGGTAACGAAACATTTGCAAACATTAGTGAAGACATTACTGTAGTAGACTGAGTCAATCTGAATTGCATCATGTACATTATAATATACCTGTAGTTCAGGTTCAGGTGATTCAGGGTCAGCTGGTTCAGGTTCAGGTGGTTCAGGTCAGTATTTTTCTGTGTTTGTGCACATTTTGTACTGATGGAGGGGGAACCTGCTGCAGTGAAGTGTCTTTGAACGACCTCCTCCACTGTCATGCCTACACAAATACTCGTTCCAGTTTTCAGGACAGTGTCACTAATGAATTGAAGCATGGCATGACTGTTGCAGTGAAAATAAAAAGCCTTTAATCAAACATCTTCTCAAAAACTTAAAAGCATTTTAAGCTATGATTTTCAAAACTGAACTATCTTTTTTTTAATTCAAATCTATTCATTTTAAAATACAACACAAAGCAATCCCAAACACGATACAGTACTTATACAAAATAAAAAAATAAAATGAAGGCTAGCAGAAAGAAGAAAAAATCTTATTTTATCTGCCCCCTTTTTTCAAATAATCAAATCAAACATCAATCATCTGCAAGTAACAAAAAAAATAAAATAGAACAATTCTTGATAATTATCGAACTACAATTACAACATACGTTACACTATTTCTGCTGGTGAAGATTCTCAGTCGTCCAGGACATGATAAAATCAGAACAAGCGCTCAATACAAAAACAACTGGACTTTATTTGTTGCAGAAAACGTTTCACCCTTTATCCGAAGGGCTTTTTCAATTTAAAAGAGCAGCTGTGGGACAGAAGTTTTATACAGGCTGATGTGCCACGCACCAACATGTAATTTGGAAGCTGAAATAACGCCCACACATACTGGAGATACTATTTCATATATATTTTTGCAACAATTCAGCCTTGATCATTTTCTTAAATGTAAACATTGATTTTGCATTTTTAACTTTATTCTCCAAACCATTCCACAATCCAATTCCCTGGATTGAGGTTGACCGACCCTTCAAACTGGTTCTATATTTTGGTTTTACAAATATCTCTGTTCCCTTGAGACTATAACAGCTCTGTCGTTTAACATAATATCTGCTCTATACATAACTGACAAAATATTATAATCCACTAAATCATGGAACTTCAATAATTTCAGTTGATGAAATAATGTGCTTGATGGATGACAGTAATGTTTCTAGTGATAATTCTTACAGCTCTTTTCTGTAATACAAAAATAGGGTCCGTAAATGTTTTACATGCTTTACCCCAAACATCAGTACAATAAATTAAGTGTGTGGAACAATAATTGTGTTATACAACAAATACAGAGCTTTATCATTTAACAAGTTTCTGACTTTATATAATACAGCAATAGATTTAGCTATCTTTATCCTTACAGAATTTATATGTTTCCACGTCATTTTGTCGTAATAACACCCAAAAACTTCACTTTACTCACACGACAGATCTCAACACCATCAATCTTAAATGGAACATCAACAGTTTCCTTTTTTTTACTGAATATCATGTACTTAGTTTTATCTAAATTTAAAGATTATTTATTAAGTTTAAACCAATTTTGTATTTTAAAGGAGACCACAGATATGTTTTTAAAATTTTTATGGTATTTCTTTGGGGTTACCAGACACTGTTTATTCAATTTAATACACAAAATAATTCTTAGATAATCAATTATACCCTTTTTAATTCTGCCATTTTTAACTTTCGTTTTGAACGACCGGTTTATGATAATGAGATCTCGTGGCACGCCCTTCAAAGTTCTGCTTGCATTAACTCCGCCCTCCAAAGGCAGACGAGGAAGTCAACTCACGTTACTACCACACTACAAGTTGTCGTGTCATTTTTTATTCTTCCTCTGTAATGTCTCCTCTGACTCTCCCACCCTCTGCCTGTGCGCGCGAGCTGGATGGAGCAAAGCACACACACACACTCACAGCGGGGCTATCTTTTTATCTGTGTTTCTCCGAGGAGCCGTGCTGGCCCGACACACAAACACACACACACACACTCACACAAACATGCACACATCTGTTCCCATCTGAAAACTATCAATTTTAAATCTGCTTAGTGCTCCATTATCTGCGCCAGGAGTTTAAAAAAAAAAGGGGAAAAAAAAAGATCATGGACAAGATGCGAACCCAGGTCTCCCGAGTGGCGTTCGAGCGCGCTAACCACTCAACCAAACTGGCAGTTGTACGAAAGTAGTCCTTCATCGTATAAGAAGTGTAATTCTTCTACGGTAATGTCGCCTGGACATTGCCATTAAAAATAAAATTAAGCCACGCATCTCTGCTCTCTGAGACTGGAAGAGTGTGTATCAACACATGTTGTGTAATGCAGCCAACAACGCAACATTTAACTTTAGGAGCCATTCTGCTGAGATGAACTATTCTTCTTCTTCTCCATTTGATTTATGGCGGATCGCAAACAACTGTTAGGTGCATACCGCCACCTAGTGTGCAGGCTGAGATGAACTCAGGAACCGCGTGGGTGGAGCATTACCAGGGGTTGCTAGGTGACGGGGGCGGGACAAAGGTTGGGATGGGTTGTGGCTGTGGGTTGTGGCTGCGGTTTGTGACGTAACAAACCGCAGGAAGTGCAATCGGGCCGTTTCTATCTAAGATAAATAAATATACTTATAGTAAATAAACCACTGGGTGCATTTTTTTGGCCTTAGGACTGTTTTTTTATGAAGTAAATACCCAAAGTTGAGTACAAAAACATTAAAAAGTGAATTTTGCATCTGTGGTCCCCTTTAACTAATTCTGTCGTCATCAACTCCAACATCTGTTCTATATCTTTACCCAAACAAAAAAAATGTGGTATCATCAGCAAAAAGGATACATTTGAGGAGTCCTGACACCTTTACAAAATAACTTTGGTCCAAGTACTGTACAGAGCCCTGAGGGACTCCACATGTAATATTGCAGAGGTCGGATCTTACATTTATTTGCACAAATTGTTTTCTTTTTCTCAGATAGCTAGATACCGTACCCACTGTAATGCTAGTCCTCTAACACCATATCTACCCATAAAAAATAAATATTTATATCTTATTATTTGTAAACCAACTACTGTACATTCTTAGTGAAGTCAATGGTAAATGGACTGTACCTATACTCTGGCTTCATCTCTGAAGATCATGAAGGGTGTCCACGACTGCAGGCCCTCTGGTGGCTGATGAGAACGATCCTGGAGCGGCAGGCCAGTTTTGGGGGTCGATGTGGCTCACATTCAGGGAGGCCTTGATGAGGTCTTTGTATCGTTTATGTGGCGCCCCTCTCTACAACAGACACACATTCATACAGCACTCTGCTACATCCCTACAAAGATAACCTGAGTCTGTAGAGACCAATCAGAGCTTTAGATCACATTCATCACAGATTGTACACACATCAGAGGTAATGGGGAGTTCAGTGTCTTGCCCAGGAACACTTCAACTTATGGAATCGAACCCCCAACTCTCCCACTGGAGGACGACTGCTCTACTCAGCCACAGCTTCCCAAAAAGTATTCAGAGGTGCTTTGTTGAAATGCACTGAATGATTCTTGGACAAAGTAAACATTTTACCTTAATCAAATAAAAAAATATATACAATAACAGTAATAACAAACAATGATTGTGCAACTTGCAGTATTCAAGTATTGAAAAAAACAAAACACATATGTATCTTGGCTTTCAGTATTATGTAAACAATATTGATAAATTAAACATCTTTACCCTCATTAAATTACAACAATAAACTTAAATCACAAGTGTGCAACATCCAGTATTAAATAACAATTAATAAAAATGAGTATTGAAAAACTTAAAGTGCAAAGTATTCTCACATTTTGAACAATAGAAGGAAATGCACAGCATCTGGTTTGATGGCTGCCCTGGGGCTCGTGACAATGTCCCCCAGTGTTGAAAGCTCTTCTGATAGACATCTGGCAGCAGGTATGCATACGTGTCCTTTAGCTAGCTTGGCAATGTGGGGGAAATTTATTAGAGAAGGCAGAAACCTTTTTGCAGGCCCCAACTGCGTGATACATTCGGTCTTCTTTCACACCAGTCTCTGTAAAAACACCAAACAAGTGTTTTAGTTTAAGTCTAACTCAAGATTTTCCTTTTATTAGTTCCTCTAGGGAAATTTACAGAGTTGCTGCAGGAAGGAAAGCAGGATAGACAATTTTAAAACATATCATCTGGTTATACAAGAAACAAGTAAGAATAATAAGAATAAAAAAGTACTGAGTACATTGCACATTCTTTCATTGCAACTGATAAAATTGCACACCGTATCATTGTAAGTGTATGACCAAGAATCCATCCATCCATTATCTTTACCTGCTTCTTCCTTTTTGGGTCGCGGGGGTCACTGGTGCCCATGTTTAGCCATCACTGTGCGAGAGGTGGGGGACACCCTGGACAGATCTCCAGTGACACAGAGACAAACAACCATTCACACTCACTCGCACCTGGTTACAATTTAGATTTACCAATCAGTCTAACATGCATGTTTTTGGTCTGTGGGAGGAAACTGGAGTACCAGGGGAAAATTCACACATGCGCTCCACCCAGAAAAGCCCCCGAACCGGGATTTGAACCAGGGACCTGCTCGCTGGGAGGCAGCAGCTCTACCAGTTGTGCCACCGTGCTGCCGGAATACACAAATAAATAAGAATAAAAAATACAGAGTGTATATTCAATTCAATTCAAGTCAGTTTATTTCTGTAGCTCCAAGTCTCAGCACGCATCATCTCAAGGCACTGAACAGAAACATTCACAGACATTAGAAAAGACAATTGGTACAAGTTCTGTATCTGAGAAGCAGCAGATTGTGTTCAATTTTGATTTCGTCACAGTCTTCCATCCTGAGCAAGCACAAAGGAGACAGTGGAAGGGAAAAACTCCCTTTTAACGGGAAGAAACGTCCAGCTCAGGGCGAGCGGCCATCTTCTTTGGCTGGGTTTGGGCCACTTCATTACACATTATACAGTTCTTAATCTGTGTGTTTTACTTCAGGTGTTTCTAAAAACTTACTGTTTCAGTTACTTTAACATACCTATGGCTGTGTGAAGCCGGGGCCCAAAGCACTGCAGTGTCCACTTGTTGATGTGGACGACCTTTGTGATGTTGACCCCACTGTCTGTGGTGATGGCCACTATAGCTTGTGCTCTGCCAGTCCCCAGGAGTCCAGTGCTTCCTGCAAGCCTGCAGCAAGTGATACCTCGATGTGGTCATTTGGGAAGTAGCTTGTTTGGAGAAAATAGCATTTTAAAAGCCAGTCTTTGTTACTGAAATGGACCGTCGGGCTCAGATCTGATCAGATCAGATTTGTTTTTAAAGCTCTGAATGGACTTGCTCCTCTGTACATCTCAGAACTTTTGAAAGCCCATCAGCCCGGCAGAGCTTTACGATCTGCCAGTCAACACCTGCTGGAGGTGCCTCGCTCAAGGTACAAACAATGGGGAGACCGGTCATTTTCTGTTGCCGGCCCAAAAGCCTGGAACAGCCTCCCCCTTGAGCTGCGTGCCACCTCTGATCTGACTCTGTTCAAAACCAGACTGAAGACCCACTTGTTCAAAAAAGCTTTCAGTGTGTAACTTTTATTACTTTTGGTATTTTAGTATTTAGTATTCTTATTTCCACTGCCTCCTTTTATTGCTGCTGTGCTTTTATTTTCACCAATTTATTGTACCAGTTTTGATCTTTTCTCCTGTTAAGCACCTTGGCCAATGCAAGGCATTGTAGGAAGGTGCTATACAAATGAAATTTATTACAGGTGGTCCCCGATTTACGAGCACATCGACATACGAGGTTCCGGACTTACGAGCTGACTAACGAACAGTAAAGTTGTACAGAACATACAGAAAATACAGCACTGGTATGTGTTTTTAGATGAAAGTGTGTTAGCTAACTCTTTGTAATTAAGTTTCTGAGCATGTTTATGAACTAGTATGTACGTTTGTGTTGAAAAACGAGTGTTCGTAGTAGCGCTAGCATAAATTTTCCGACTTAATAACCAAAAATCCGGACTTACGAGCGACACGTGTTTCGTGTTCCGACATACGAATTTTCGTCTTACGAGATAGTCGTAGTAACGGAACTCGCTCGTAAGTCGGGGACCACCTGTATGATTATTATCTGGCTCCATAGTGCAGCTTGAACTAGGGGTGCGAATCTCTCTGTTTCTGGAGAATCGATTCGATTCCGATTTTTGATGCACCGATTCGATTAAAAATCGATTTTTGATTCTAAACCGATTTTCATTCCAGGATCAATTTTCGATTCAGAATCGATTTTCGATTCTGAAACGATTTTCAATTGAAATCATGAAAAGATTAAACAATAATGTAAACAAATAAAACATTTATTTAAAACAATAATGTATGCTTGTAGCAAACATTAATAATGTCAAATAATACAGTATAAATACAGCAGATGGGTATATGAATAGAATGCAGCAGCTTTAATCGGGTCCCGGAGGTCACTGGTGCCTATATCCAGCAGTCACTGTGCGAGAGGCAGGGGACACCCTGGACATGTCTCCAGTCCATCACAAATAATTCAAAATACAAACGTAAACAAAGATTTCAGCCTACTGTATTGCATAAACATTTAACTCAAAATAAAATAGACTTCAAAATCATATTGCATTCATCCATGTTTTAAATGTGTATGGATGGATTTTGTTTAAAAGATTTGTTTGGTAAATCTTTTCAACAAAAGCATCTATCCATCATCTTTACCCGCTTTATTCTTATCGGGTCCTGGAGGTCACTGGTTCAGGTCAGATTTCTTCTTCTTTCTGCCACCTTTCATTTTATGTATTCTTTCATATACTATGATATATGGTTTTATTTTCTTTATCTTTTGGGTTTTAATGTAATTTTTTTTGTTTTTTTTCGATTTTGGGTCTGAATCGCCAGGACTAAGGATCTCGATTCTTTAAAAAATCTTTTTTTTTCCCTGCACCCCTAGCTTGACCACATGTCTGCTGTTGTTGCATAGTGTGGGACTGTAGCCACCTCTGATTGTACCTTTCCTGTGTGCTCTTGGTACAACGTGGGGATCGCTGTTTGGCCAGAATATTTGTGACTTGGCAACACATAGCAGCAATCCAGCATTTTGACCGTAGCTCTGAAACGTACTTTTTCCACGATGCGTAATGGGACCCTGTCTTTCGGTATATAACTGATGGTGTTTGTTACTTGAACCCACCACTTGCTTGTTTTGTCGTAGAGAGTACCTGTACATCTGGCAAATGCTTCTGTAAGGGATGTTTGTCTCGAGTGTCCTGAAGCTAGTCCAGTTTTAGATGTGGACGGTGCAGATTTTAGTTTTTAAAAAGTATTCCAAGACATTCCAACTGAGTTGGTGGAGCAAATTAACAACTTTAACTCGACGGTTTGCAGAATACCATAGTTTGATCAATATCCGAGCTTTTAAAGCCGAAGTACTTCAACACATCTACCGCTGAGCTTTTGTTTGACCTACATGCGCGCAGCACGCACTTGCGGACAGCCGGCATTTCTAACAACGGCGGTGGACTGGACACGCACCACTTTCTGAACTACAACTGATGGAATATATTTTGAGTCTCATATTTAATTAATCTACACCTGAATTACCTGCATCTGTGTTGCAAGAGACAGTTCTTATGTCACTGTTTATTGAACGAGGCAGGCAGATATTACACACGTCAAGCTGCACTATAACATACTAAATGTGCTATATATAATAACAGTTTAACAATAATAAACAGTATTTATGTTAGCGTGGGAGATATATAAATTTATCTTAGCTAAATGAAGCTATCTGGACTCATTANTTTTTTTTTTTTTTTCTTCTTTCGGCTTTTTTCCCTGCGTTAGGGGTCGCCACAGCGAACTGGTCGCACGAAGATTTGGCAGTTTTTACGCCGGATGCCCTTCCTGACGCAACCACAGACCACCGAGCAACCACAGCCCTCTGTGTGGAGCAGAGAGCTGATATCTAGGGTTCCCGGGGGAGCAGATGGTGTGGGTTAAGGGCCTTGCTCAAGGGCCCAGAGTGGGGCAGATGAGGGTGGAGACAAGTGTGACCATTTCACGTACCCCACCCACATCTTTGATGTTGTCGGTACCGGGGCTTGAACCGGCGACCTTCCGATCACAAGCGCACCTTCTTAACCTCTGCGCCACCACTCCCACTTTTGACAAGATTATCACATAAAAACTACAGTATTTTGTTTGATGTGTCTTAGTTGAACTTTTCATTAATAAATGAACATAATTTTTGTATATTTTGTGTCTTTCATCATTTATCTTTAAAGATAAACACATAAAAATATATTTTTATTAGCTGACATTACAGTAAAAAACGTGTCTCAGTTTAAAATGATGACAGAAACAGATACTGTATTTATTTTATGGTTTTTATTTATTTATTCAAAACCATTGAAGTCTTCATCTTCTGTGTCACTGCACCATTTTTGGACCAGGCAGATGTCAACAGTGTAGGTACTATAAAGGGTTTCTTAGCGCCCATAGCGGCCGAAACTGGTACTGCACCATTTTTGGAGTTTTTGACCAAAGTCAAATTATGACCAAAATATTGGAAAAATCGACGTATAAGTCGCACCGGCCTATAAGTCGCAGGGCTTAGAAATGTAGGCAAAAAGGTGCGACTTATACGCCGGAGAATACGGTATTCAGAATGTGAGTCCACATAAATTACATAAATATGTTGTGATAGAAACTACAGAAACCTATTAAGGTGAACTCCTCTTCAACAATGTGATCAACTTACTAATGTAGCTATTGTCCCCATGAAAACAGAGACTGCTTGGTGTTATAAAGCATGTGCAGGCCTAGAGGCTGTTTATGTGTCTACTATACCAGGGATGGGACCAGTGCCAGTTATTGAAACACACGATCAAACCACTGCTTAAAGTTCACCGCAGGAAGAATTCAAAAGGCTCATCAAACACATCAAAGTCCATCATGTCGAGAATAAAGGAGGTAAATGAGGTACAAAAAACAAACAAAAATAAACTTGTTTTATTTATGTTGTATAGACTTACTTTGTTATATAGTTTTGTGTTGTATTTTAAAAATGAATAAATTTGTAAAAAAAAAAAAAAGGGTTCCTAAAAATATTAAACTGAATAGTGGTTTATATGTGTATTCACCCTTTTTACTCCAAAGCGCCAACTATTACATTAGGAAGCAACACAGTAAATTCAATAATATTAACCTGTGAGCAATCTACATGTGAAATGATCTCAGTACATACACACCTGTTCTAATTGAACTTGTAAATAACGTTGGTTACGTATCGTAACCCCAGATTCTATGAATATGAGCATAGCCCTTTAGGCCGATCGTGGGTAATTCCCTTGCCGTGCAACGGCCACTGAAAATCTTTAGTCCATGCCCACCTGCTAGGTGGGCCACGTCCTGTGTCTATTTAATCCGGTGGCACGAGGCTTACAGCTCCCAAAAGCTTTTCATTCAGCCATTCAGGATCCAGTGAGGCCCAAGGCCTGAAGGGCCATGCTCATATTCATAGAATCTGGGGTTACAATACGTAACCAGCGTTCTATTTCATATGAGCTACGCCCTTTAGGCCAATCGCTTATTGGATTAAGGGCGGAGCAGGATATGGTCTATGCCTCACTGGGTCCATTCAGACACCAGCACGAAGCACCTGCTTGTACCATTCATTCCATTGCACAGCCTTCCTCATGCGTAATCACGCACACCGTGCATCATTGCGCACAAGAGAAGGACTGGGAAAAGAACAGGCCTGAAAAAACCTGTACTGCAGGCTGAACAGGCACATCCTGGCTGCTGAATAACGAGCAGCATGAAACAAACCAAAATTGCTCAGTTTTATTTAGGACATTAACAGACTACTCGAGTAATCAACAGATCAATTACTTGGACCTCTATCAAGTTTTTTTATTTCAAGTCGTGTAGTCGTAGTGACGTCATCACGTTGCAGTTACAGAACAGAAAATGAATCAACTTCCTGTGTGGAGCGCGTTACGAACCGGTGTTACACCATATAAAAACCTATTAACATATTAATCTCTAAACCTACTGTAAACCTAATGTGCAGCACCACAGATGGTGGTGCGGGGTGGTCAACCGCCCCACAGTTTTAAGTTTTGTTTTTGACATGCCGCACATTTTTTTTTCACTTTTGCAGCTTTATAATAATAACTAACAGTTTTGGGTTTCCTGTGACTTATTTGCTGTAAGATAAATGGTAGGAGCCTAATACCTGATCCCAATGTTTTGTTGGTCTTTTTTTGCAAATAATAATTTATATGTTTTTTCTGCGGTTTTAATTAGTTAATTATTTTTTGCATCTTGAGATCCTATGACATCATCAACTACTCGAGCACTACTCAAGTATTATTATGTTAATGTCGAGTTTTAAAATTATGTACTCGTTCAACCCATAGTTTTATTGTATGGTTGTGCAACAGCACGCCAGAGGGAAAAGGGGGCTCTGGCGGGTAACCCAAAAAACTGAGGGAATTGAGCTGTTACTGAAAACGATGAACAGAACAGGTCAAGACTTCATTCATGAACAATCAGAAACAACAGTGATCATGAACTGTGACTGATAAGTAAAAACCCTACATCAAGCCTGTCCGCAGGCAGATGTGAGCCCAGAGTAAAAGGTTCCATGAGGGATTCAAATTCACTCTGATAACTCTAGAACAGAGTGGGTCATGGAGAAATCAGATACATCCCGCAGACAAAATCTAATATAGAACATGGAGATGACCACGATGTTGCAGAGCAGATGTCATCAACCGACATTCCTCCTTGCTGGGCTGTTGAAGGCGAAATGGACCTTGTGTAATGTGCACTTAGGATCTGCGGGGGTTCTGTCCCAGTGGCTCAGTGAGCTTCTGAGATGGCTTCCCACAGCCAGTGAGAGAGACACAGAGAGGACAAGGTGCGTCCACTCGAGCTGTCTCTGTAAAGGACAAACAGGCATTGTGAATGACATAATGTGGCTGTACGCGTCACATATTATGAGAGCGCACGAACAGGGCAGAGTAAGTGGGACTTGGCTTCTTCCTCAGACCCAAGTGGAGGAGGATGAAAACGACTCAAATTAATCATCCTTGATTTGAAAAAAATGTTTTATGCTTTTCGGCATGAAGGCAGGATTAGGCTTTAATGTAGCTGAGCTGCCACCAGGTTGCATTTTCAAACATGAGGGCGTAACAGAGAATGTGCACAGATCACTCAAGCCCCTTTCATAAGTCAGACCGCGCAGTTCCCGCACAGACGAGTCCGGCTTTAATACCCATCGGGTCATTCATAAAACAAAGTTGAATCCAGCCACAGCCCGCCTTCAATGGAGCATTCACAAAACGATTTGGAACGCGTGTTGAAAAGAGGCGTGGTGAAATCTGTTACTCAGAGGACGTGGTGGCTGCGTGTTTAACGTGGGACCGCACCGCAGAGGTGGATGTAAACAAACATGGCGACGCTAGCGAACATCGTTGTGTTTCTCCGAATGCTTTTTTTTGTTTTTTGTTTTTTTTTGCTCTCGCATCAGTAAAGCAATCCGCTCCAGAAGGGCCCCATCCTTCACTGTACCGGTAAGTCCCTTTTTCCTCCTCTGCGCGCAGAGACAGGAGCACACAGGTCTCTGCATCACCCCAATTAGACATTTCCGTGATGATCAATAAAAAAGAAAAAGATTCGGCGAAGAATAGCGAGTGATGCGCGAGGAAAATACAGATGTCATGTTGTTGTTTACACATTTAAATACAGCGCGACAGTGTGCGCCGGGAGAGTACGTCATTATTCAAATCAGTTTGAAGCCGCGCAGCCCCGAGACCTTTCACAAGTCGACAGATGCGAGTTTAACACTACCTCTGCTCACGGATCAGGCACGGATCAGAGGCGAGTCAACTTTACTCGCCAAGCCGCGTTTATATGTTTTCTGAATGCTCATTGGAGATCTGAACACGCATCAGAGACGGATTGATGCGTCTTATG
The DNA here is from genome assembly GCA_038048925.1 of Garcialebias charrua. NCBI lineage: Eukaryota > Metazoa > Chordata > Actinopteri > Cyprinodontiformes > Rivulidae > Garcialebias > Garcialebias charrua. Next base: position 26,923 of record JBBPBX010045376.1, read on the forward strand.
AAAGGGGCTTCACTCTCTTAGCAGATGTGAGTGTTAGCAACAGAGCAGTTTTAAGAGACATAAATTTAAGTGGCACATCAGATAAAAGCTAAACAGAGCTTTAATTAATGCGCGTAACACTAATGTCGGATCCCAT
>JBBPBX010045377.1:4294-27057 GCA_038048925.1 Garcialebias charrua
TCCTCTCTGCCATCATATGTTACCAGCTTAACCTTGGCTGCTTCATGCAGGGGTTGTCTTGGCACCTCATGCCGGCTGCCAGTCTGACCAAATCCTCCATATGCATCCTGTGAAATAGGATGTGTCGCAGATGAGCGCTGATGTGTGTCTCCCACTCTACGTCTTACAGTTGGATCATGGATGGCTGAAGTGTTGGATGGGCCTGCATTACGTGACCTTTGCCGAATTACTTCTAACTCTGCAGTAAATGGTGTGTGTGGCTCTGGGGTTTCTTGCAACATTAAGGAAGGAGGAGCAGCTCCAGGATTCAGGATTTGGCTGCTTATTGTTGAATGCACTGCTCTAGATGTGTCTTTCTGCTCTGCTGCAACATGCTGTAGCACTGGTGTTAACAGTTGCTTTAACTGTTTTGACTGATGATCCAATAACATTTGCAGCCAGGGTGGGGGTTGGTCTGATGCTGCTGTAGCTCCCAGTAGTTCCTCATTCTTATCCATTTTTTTTTTCTTATTTCTTGTTTATTTATTTTCCAATGATTTCTTTTTATGCTAATAAGTTAGCGTTTCATACAGAACGATCAGATTCGCGGTACACAGCTTATCTAGCTTTCAGTTCTTAGAGTCCAATCTAGCTTGCTTGTTGTTACACACAGCCTCCAAATCAGCTTTGCTTCTTTTTCTGGACTATATTTTTCCTTCTGTTTGTCCTCCGCCTTACTTTTACTGGAGCGATTCAACTGAAGCACCTGGGACTGTCCTCCGTGTCTGCCGTCCGGAAATCCCCACTTCTGACACCAGTTGTTATGGCAACCACGGAGTTGTTATGGAGCCAACGGGCGGATTGTAGAGGCGCAGAATAATAATCACTCCAGGAGAGGATAACGCTGATCTTCCTTTAATGAAGATAACTTAACAGAAGTATAACTGAATGGTTATGTTTGTGCTCTAACGCCGATGCAGACGAACTTATACGTCCACACCAGAGTCATCGAGCATCAAAACTGAGTCACACACAAAACAGTCCCCCGGAACACACAACCGCAGCATGCAGAGTTCCGTTAACGAGGTAAATGCACAGTAACACTTAAACTCAGGTCTGTCTAACCAGTATGGGAAATAATGCAAGCATAAGCGAATACATACAAGTACTACAATATTATGCTTACAACTGTATATTTTTTCAACGCAGAAAGAGTTCAAATGATAACAGGCTAACAGTGCAGTGGTCTGTTCATTTTTATAGAGCTGCATGTTTTATGACATTTTACTCACCTGTTATTTCTTCAGGGGGGTTGAAGGAAGAATCTCCTTGCATGTTGCAGGTTGAAACTTCAACACAGGCAGTGGACTGAGGTACAGCGAGGTCTAGTAGAACTAGCTAGCTGCTAGCTTATCAACTGTCCAGTAGCATTCTGCTGCGGGAGGTTGTTCTCTGTTTTGTCTGTTTCCCATATCCAAGATGTAATGTAGGAACGTAATCCACGGAGCTTGGATCATTAATGGCCATGCCAGATAAAAAATGCCGATTACACACGTTGCTGCTTTGTGTCGGGGTGAAGTCCTGCCGGCGAAGCGCTTGAAGCCACATCTTCCTTCTTTTAGTCGCTTTACTCGACTTTCCTAGAGGGACTTGGTAAAACGAACAAGTCTCACCTTCTTCTTTTACTCGTTTACGTTGCCTCGAACAATTATAAACACAATAAAAGTTATATTTCCCCATCGCGACCGTTAGCCCCCGTTTCCGGTAAATTCTCGAAAAATGTGAGTGCGTATGCGCGATGACGTCAACTGGTAAAAGGTCTATTGTATCATTGCTGTTCATCATTCTTTAGTTTGTAGCAGGTCGCTTTTGTAAATGAGTCCACGAGGCTCAAGGAGTTCCCTTATCAGTCGGTCTCTCGGTGCAACATACTTGCTATGGGAATTGCGCCCCCGCGTGATTACCTGAAGGAATACAATCACGCCTTTACGGCTAGGGCGTCAGCGTCGCGCCAGAGGCCCCGTTCTCTGGGTATTTAAGCGGCTGACGCCCGTCCATCTTTCTCTTATTTGCCCTTCACCTCGCTTAACACCTGAACTTCGCGGGACTTCTCTGTTGTCGCATCGCTCGACTGAGGTGAGCTTGATCCCTACACTGAGCGTACAGAGAAATTATCCTGCGTACTGCTGGGCTGGCGAAAGCTAGTCCAGCGTTTTTCTACTTACCTCGAAATTTTCTTCTCTTTCCACAGCTGCTTCGCTCGATGGCACTAACTGCGTCACAAACCCTTGCTAGCCATTAGCAGGCTAACCAGCAAAAGCAAGACAACGGAGAAGACGACTTCGAACAAAAGAAAACTAGGACCGCTTCTCGTCTCCGGACATGGCTCCCGAGAAGGGAAAACGGAGGACAAAGAAGAAGAAAACCAACAGGATGACGAGCCCTCGCTCGCGCCCATGCCCCAGCGGATGCGGCTACTCCCTCTCGGCGACGGACACCCACGAGGCCTGTCCTGTCTGCCTAGGGATCCTGCACGCGAGGAAAGCGCTGGAAGTCCCCGACTCCTGCTCCCACTGCCGTCGAATGTCGGCGGTAGTGAGGAAACGCCGCGCGGACGCGTTGGCTAAATCCATGGCTAAGGCCGCGGCGCTGAAGGTCGCACGTCGCACGAAGCTGCTCGCTCCCGAACCGGAGCTCGAGAACGTGGACCTGGAATGCAGTGGTCGAGTCGGAGAGGACAATGTGTCAGACTCCTCAGTTGCCGTCGAGGACTCGATGCCTGAAGTGTCTGACCAAGACACCGAGTACGGTTACAGAGGAGAAAGTGTAGATTCCTCCCAGAACCTGTTGTTTAAGTGTTTTTGTTGATTTAAAGAAAGCTTTCGATACTATCGATCATGATATTCTCATTGACAAATTGAGTAAATACGGTATCAGAGGACTAGCATTGCAGTGGGTATCCAGTTATTTGAAAAATAGAAAACAATTTGTGCAGATAAATGATGTAAGATCCGACCTCTGCAATATTACCTGTGGAGTCCCTCAGGGTTCTGTACTTGGCCCAAAACTGTTTATTCTATATGTAAATGACTTGGTAAAAGTGTCAGGACTCCTTAGGTGTATATTGTTTGCTGATGATACCACATTCTTTTGTTTTGGTAAAGATATTGAACAGTTATTTGAGTTGATGACGACAGAATTTGTTAAAATTCAAAATTGGTTTAAACTAAATAAATTATCGTTGAATTTAGATAAAACCCAGTATATGATATTCAGTAAAAAAAAGAAAACTGTTAATGTTCCATTTATGATTGATAGTGCTGAAATCTGTCGTGTCAATGAAGTGAAGTTTTTGGGCGTTATTATTGATGATAAATTGACGTGGAAGAATCACATAAATTCTGTTAGGACAAAGATGGCTAAGTCCATTGCTGTATTATACAGAGTCAGGGACTTGTTGAATGACAGAGCCCTGTATTTGTTGTATAATACAATTATTGTTCCACATTTGATTTACTGCATTGTTGTTTGGGGGAAAGCTTGTAAAACATTTACAGAGCCTATTTTTTTGCTACAAAAAAGAGCTGTTAGAATAATTACAGGAAAACATTATTGTCACCCTTCTAACACCTTATTTGATCAACTGAAATTGTTGAAGTTCCAGGACTTGGTGGATTATAATATTTTGTTAGTTATGTATAGAGCTCATAAAAATCAACTGCCTGTAAATATCCAAATGCATTTTGTTAAACGGCGAAGCTGTTATAATCTTAAGGGAATAGAAGTATTTATTAAACCACAATACAGGACCAGTTTAAAGGGTCGGTCAACCTCAATTCAAGGAATTGGCTTATGGAATGTCTTGGAGACTGAAGTCAAAAATGCAGCAACAATGATTACATTTAAGAAAATGATAAAAAGTGGACTATTGCAAAGATATAAATGAAATACAGTTGTGTATGTTGCTTTGTAGTTCGATATTTTTTTGGCAAATTGTTTCTTGTTTTTTATTGGTTAAAGTTGATTGTTGTTTGATTTGATGGATTGTAAGAGGGGGCAGTTAAAATAAGATTTTTTCTTCTTACTGCCACCCTTCATTTTATTTATGTGTTGTATATTTATTTGATGTGAAATGTTGTATTATTTTGTTTTTATATATATATAAAATGAATGAATAAACTAAACTAAACTAAACTAAACCTGGCGCAAATCCTACCGGAACCGGACTTGTCGGTCCCTGCTCTGTTCGACCTGTGCCATAGGGCGGCGGATGCCGTGCAGGTCGCGTGGCCAGACCTCACGCCTTGCCAACAGGCTATGAGGCTGGCGGGAAACTACTTCTATGCGAAACAGCCGACAACATTGCAAAAAATGCCCATTTTTCCGGACTTCCTCATGGAGCTCAAACGCTTCTGGGCGGAACCCGGAGCTCCCATCACACTGCCATTGTCCCGACTCCTGGATGTCGCTGGAATGGAGACAGTGGGCCTCGCCAGCGCACCCCCGATAGAGGAAACTCTGGCGGCTCACCTGGCCTCCGCAGCCATGGGGACAAAACCAGCGCTACCCAGCAGGGCCTGCCGTGCTTCGGAGAAACAACTTGAGAAGTGCTACAGGGCTCAGGGCCTCATCGCTCGCGCTATAAATGTGTCAACCATGGTGCAGGCGTACCTGGCAGAAAAACTGCAGGATATCCAGGTAACAAAAAACGAGCAGGCCGCAACGGAGGCCATGGAGGAGGCCCGCCGTGCCTCTGACCTCGTGCTCCGCATGATGGGGACAATAGCCATTTCCCAAGGCAAAGCAATGGCGGAAATAGTTGTCGCCCAGCGCCATCTTTGGCTAACATTGTCGGACCTCCCGGAAAACCAGAGGTCCACTTTCCTCCAGCACCCGATCGAGTCGACGGGACTCTTCGGGGGAGCCCTGGAACGCGTCCAGGCCAGGCTGGAACAAAGACGCAAACAGGCGGAAGCCCTCCGAGAGGGGTTGCCGAGGAAAAGCTTTGCACCCCCAAAGGAAGACATGCGTGGCCTTCCACGGAAGAGACCCGCTGGTGACAGTGAAAATTTCCAGTACCGGCCGAGGGCCTCTTCAGTGACCCCGTGTGGAAAGCAGATTCGGACCTGATGAAGCAGGACGAACTGATAATTTTACAGGTTTGCCCACCCACGTGGTACGGGAACCTAACTTTTTGAGCCCAGTCTCTCCTTGTAAAATACTACGAGGAGCTGGTGATGTGCGCGCGCACCAAACATGACTCGCATACTGTATGTGTAAACAAAACAAACACTGTTTCAGCCATGTACAAAAATAAAAGTACCAAAGCACAGACTGCCCTGGTTCTTGACTCGAGTCCCATTTTTATAAAACACAAACCATGTGGTCAAACTATGAACCACGGAAGGATAAACGAGCTCTGCCAGAGACGGTCAGATCTCGCAATATCTTCTGTTGGGCCGACCAGTCTGCTTGAAAGAGCGTGAGAGGGGTCAAAGACCACCCCTCTAGCGCAAAAACACGACAAGCAGCAATTCAACATGCCATCCAGGCTCAGCGCATACGCGCAGGCCTGGAAGGCATGTCTACCAAATAATTGGGTCATGACAACAATATGTCACGAGTTCAGGTTGCAGTTCACAAAAAGACTGCCCCGTTTCACAGGGGTACTGCAATCTAAGATTAACCCTACACATGCAAACGTGCTGAAGGAGGACGTTTTGACAATGCTGCAAAAGGGAGTGATTAGTTTGGTCCCAGAACGCAAACTACGCTCTGGCCTCTACAGCAAATACTTCCTGGTGCCCAAAAAGGATCATTCCCTGAGACCAATTCTGGATCTCAGGGCTCTCAACAAAGAATTAAAACTTTTAAGTTCAAGGTGCTTACACTGCAGCAAGTTCTCCAGTCTGTGAGACCAGGAGACTACGCATGTACAGTGGATTTAAAAGATGCCTATTTCCACATAGGCGTGTGGAGGAAACACAGGAAGTTCCTCCGCTTTGCGTTCGAAGGGAAGGCTTATGAATTCAAAGCCTTACCCTTCGGTTTAAAGACTGCTCCTCGTACATTTACTAAATGTTTGGATGCGGCCCTGACCCCCCTTAGGAATCAAGGACTCAGGGTCATGAATTACTTGGATGACCTGCTGATTCTGGCTGGAAGCAGAATGCAGGCCCAGTCACACTCCTATAGGGTGATCTCTCACCTGGAGTCTCTCGGTTTTGTCATAAACCTACAAAAAAGCGATCTAACTCCATCACGGGTTACCGTATTTCTGGGAGTACAGATCGACACTGTCCGATACAGAGCATGGCTCTCGAAGGGACGGGTTTTCTCCATTCGCTGTTGCCTGGAAGGATTTAAACTAGACCATCGGGTCCCTGTGAACACTTGCCAACGCCTTTTAGGCCTCTTGGCGGCAGCCATTCCCTATGTGCCACACGCATTACTGAAAATGCAGGCCATACAAGTATGGCTAAACCAACAGACGCAACGTGCCCTGACTAATCAAGCAGGAAAGGTTAGGATAGATTCAGAGTGCCTGAGGGCCCTGGAATCTTGGAGAGACCCGTCCATTTTCACGGAAGGGGTTTCATTGGGAAGGGTGTCGTCTCGTGTAGTAATCACGACGGACGCCTCTAAAACAGGATGGGGGGCGATCTGCAGAAATCAGAACGCCCGCGACCTTTGGAATGAGCGGGAAGCGAGATTACATATCAACTTCCTGGAGTTGCTGGCCGTATTCCTGTCATTAAAATACTTCTTCAGTAAAGGTCTGATTGCTGGACAGCATATCCTGGTGAAATCAGATAACAGGACCACAGTGTCCTTCATCAACAGAGAGGGAGGGACAAGGTCTCGGGCCCTCCTCGGACTGACGCAGAGGATGCTCACGTGGTGTGCTCCAAGAATCCTGTCACTTAGGTCGACATGTCCCTGGTGAGCTAAATTATGGAGCAGATGCCCTCTCAAGAGGGCCTCTCTTGGCGTCAGAATGGAGCCTGAACCCACGGATTGTGGAACAGGTCTGGTCACGATTTGGGAGAGCCTCTGTGGACTTGTTCGCTTGCAGGGCTAGCTCGCAGTGTGACCTCTACTTGAAATGATCAATAACGGGAAAAGCACTGATTAGGCGACCCCACTTCTCCTTCACCTCCCCTCCTTCTATCGCTCTGCTCTCCCTTCACACACAGGTGGCTGTGAACATGCGCCTAAGAGAACACACAGGCACATTTTTTTCTTTTTTCTTGGACTACCACTCCTGCACTTGACTTTGGAGCAGCAGGGGAAAAAAAACTATCCGGGACGCAAAACAGAAAAAGGAAAAGGGAGAAGGATAAAGATGTTGGCAGGATGAAAATAAGCCTTTCAATGTGGTTAAAAGATAGTAGGTAAGTACAGTCAGTGTATTAGCAGGACAGGAGGGTTGTAAATATTCAGATTAGCTAAAGCTAGCCGAATCATCTCATATTTGGCTGTTAAATGTTGCCTCCCCTATAAATGTCACACACACATCCACACACTAAGTGTAAGAATGACCGAAATAAAACTCAGGAAATATTAACACAGGAAAGTCAAACTGTTGTGGCAACAGTTCCCAGCTATGTTCCAACGCTTAGCCCTGAGTGCTGCAATTTATTCACTCAAATGTACATTTATTATTATTGATTCTTTAATTAAAGATGAGTTGTACAAGTTTATGTGTGTATCAGACAAATTAGTCCTCAGTGTCACTATAGCCCTTAGACTCAAAAAGGTTGGTGACCCATGTTACCAACCTTTTTGGCAGAGGGACACTTGAGTTTAAATGTCTTATTTAATATCACTACAGTGGTGTGTGTTGTGATGTATCTGGTAAGTCAGATCAGATGAAATGTCCAGTCAGTAACTGTTATCCAACAAGGAGATCATTTAAATTAAAGTTTCATTTCTATTGTGGTTTGACTGCTGTATTTTTAAACCTACTTAACACAAAATTAATGTCATTCAGCTGTGAGGATGGAGAGAAGGAAGAGAAGATGACAGAGGAATCAGGACAGACTGGGGAAGGCAACAGGTTGGTCTAATGCAGGTGGAAGTGAGGGAACAGCTACTTAATCCCAAGCAATAACATGTAAACATTATTTTTAAAAACTGTATTAAGATCTGTAATTTTTACAACTAATATATAATGCTTTTTTGACCATATGACAGTGCAGAATGCCACAGACAAAGGGTGAAGGAGACAGACACGAGGTCAGTGATAGAGGAGACAAGTGATGACATCAGGTAGGAATAATTACATTAGGGAGGCAACAAAAACCTATACTGTATACCATGATGGTTTGAATTTCTGATGACCATCTTTCATTGTCTTCTTTCACGGAAAGTAACAGTTTAAATGTCATAAATGTTAAAACACTGACATGGACTCCAGGCTGTTAAGATTTCATATTTTCACTACATAAAATGTTGAGCACTGATTACCACTACTGTTATACATTTTTACTTTATTAAACTTCTTATTTGTTTATCATTGAAATGATCACCTGATATAATATGTAACATAAAAAAATCTGTAATATTGCTACTGTATTTTCTAAGTGCATGACTAAGGGAGGAAAGCTGTATGAGGCGGCAGGTAAAGGGAGCGCGCGGGGGGGGGGGCGCCGTTGATGTTTTCGCATCCACCTCAAAAATATGTAGTTGCGCCCCTTGCCCCTTATTTCACAGTTTGTTCAACCAATGATAACCTTCAAACTACATCACAAAATGAATAACTCTACTTAATTTTTCTAACTGTAATACACAAACACACTAAGCTACATCATATATAGTTTTTGAGCAAGTCCTTTTTGACCTTTTTCTTAAATGTATACATTGGGCAGCACGGTGGCACAACTGGTAGAGCTGCTGCCTCTCAGCGAGAAGGTTGCCGGTTCAAATCCCGGTCCGGGGCCTTTCTGGGTGGAGTTTGCATGTTCTCCCCGTGCATGCGTGGGTTTCCTCCGGGTACTCCGGTTTCCTCCCACAGACCAAAAAACATGCTTGTTAGGCTGATTGGTGACTCTAAATTGACCCTAGGTGTGAGTGTGAGAATGGATGGTTGTTTGGTGTGAGTGAGACAGGTCCCTCTTGTAAATGAGTCCCCGTGACTCAACGAGGCTAGCCTGTATAAATAAAGGTTGAATGAATGAATGAATGAATTGAATTTGCATTTTTAACATCACTCTCCAGAACATTCCACAATCCAACTCCCTGAATTGAGGTAGACCGTCCCTTTAAGCTGGTTCTGAATTGTGGTTTGATGAATATCTGTCCCTTTAAGATTGTAATAACTTTGTCTAAATTTCTTTGGATATTTAAAGGTAATGTGTTATTATGAGCCCTATACATAACTGATAAAATACTATATTCTACCAATTCCTGGAATTTCAATAAATTTAGCTGAAGAAACAAGGTGTTTGATGGGTGACTGAAATGTTTTCTGGTGATTACTCTTACAGCTCTCTTTTGTAAAATAAAAACAGGCTTTGTAATTGTTTTGCACGCTTTTCCCCAAACCTCAATACAATAGATTAAATGTGGAACAATGATTGTGTTATACAACATATACAGAGCTTTATCAATTAAAAAATCCCTGACTTTATATACAGGTACATGAACACACAGCATGACAATCACAAACACCTGGACAACAAAATGGAGGAGATAAGCAAGACAATTAACCCTTTTACACCTAAGCCTCAAATTTCCGCCTGGCATTTTTTACTTGTTTTTCACTAGAAAATATGAAGAAAATGTTCTATGGACAAGTGCTTCAGCACATTTGTTCAGAATATTTAGATCTTTCAATATCTGGCATTATTTTACATTATACTTGTTAAAAACCATTTATTAAAACTGTTAAACATCAAGAAAATCAATAAGCGAAATTAGATTTTAGAGATTTTATGCAAATAAAACACTGCATTTGAACATGAATTACAGATTTTGCATCACAAATTAACAATTTCAACACTATAGAACATATTTACAATGTTTTTTTTATTCTCACTTATTTTTACAAATAAGAAACAGACTAACAATTCAAATTATTTACAGGCGAATTTCCCCTCCCTACATTTCTCATTATCTTCTACACAAACAAAGTACAAACTGATGAATACTATATGTTATAGACTTGATATACTATTCCAAAAACAAAATAAAATATAATAAATAAAATAAAACTATATCCTATTATATGTACCCAGTATAAAACAATTATCCACCAAATAACAGCCCTCATTCATTCAGAAATAAAATTCAAAAAGTTATTAGATTGTTAGATCAAATGTTTTTTTCAGCTTTTTCTTCAGAAGAACAAAAATAAACTTCTCCAAATTCAAATCATCCAGGAATCTTCTTATTGTCTTTTTATTCCTTGATTTGACATAGTTTTATCTGAATCTCTGCTCTGTTGCTCATGTTTTTCCTGCTCAAGCTGCACTCTGTTCGTGCTGAAGACAAAAGACTCGCTTTCCCAGGCGCGTGCAGCTCTGGGAGAGTGACTACCGTAACTGTAGCAAAAAGAGCCTAAAAGCGCACTTTTTTTTCTTTCAAACACCGTTTGAATTTTTCTGATAGCACAAACGGTTGCAGAGTTACGGTAATCTAAAAATAGCTTGGGAAAACGTGTGGAAAAAGTATCGTCAGCGATAGCAGCGGTGTTAAAGGGTTAACAGAGAGACCAGGGAGTGTAGGGATGGGGACCCACCACTTGAGAGCAACATGCTTACAACTGTTATCTTGAAGTTCTAGGGTGTAGAGAGCCACAGAAACGGTTATGGTAGGCCGGATTTGGCCCACGGGCCTTGAGTTTGACACATGCGATCTAGTGGTACTAAAAGTAACAAAAGAAGAAGAAAAAAAAACAGCCAAATATGTCAGCAGTTTAGCTAACAGACTTTGGAATGGGTACATTTTGTCCTTGTCAAACCTGTTGAAGAGAACCAAACTAAATACTCTGAAACTCAAACAACTTACTGTATAACAGTTCATGCACCGCTAGTTGGCAGTGTAGTGCAAATATTGCATAACTTGCTGCTACCAATTGTTGAATTTAATTAGCGGATTAGAATTAGCTTCCCCTAATTTTCATAAGACATTAGTGCTTTTGAAATTGCGGACCTAAATAAATTAATTAGTGCTTTAGAAATAGCGGAACTAATTTTTGGATTAGCGTTGCCCACCACTGATTTTAAATGTATCAAAACTTACCAGAAGTACAGTACTTTTTATCTTTATTAATGGGATGTCATCCAGTCACCCCCAGGGTTAATTTTATCCCTCATTGCCTGTTTGGTTTTTGTGGCACTCATCTTATTTGGCCAATTACCACACTTCACTAGTATTGGCCAGAATTGGACACCACTACTTTTGAAAAGTGGGACACCATCAATGTTTACAGTAATCTGCACATCATTGCTGACGTAAATAACGACAGATCCCCTTCTCTAGGTCACAGTACATGTACTGCCCGCCACATTTAGGCTCCGTGGTGTTACACTGTGGTGTAGTAGTGTATGGCAATCCACAGGCAATACGTGTCCTTGCTTTCTTAATATGGCCAATAAACCATTAAGTGCTCTGTGTGTCAATGTGTGTTCTAAGGCCCAGCCATTACTGTACTGTAATGTAGTTCACTTCGCCTATCCTAACACAGTACCCTACATAAATATCAAAAAACACATACAGTACATTTAGAGACAATTTAGAGACAATTACAGTAAATCAAAAAATAAAATTTCTTACTTTGAGCTGGTCAAGCGGCCTGTCTCCGTCTTTTTAGCATGTTAGCTCCTTGCACGTCCGACCTCTGCAGCTTTGTGCTGCTCCACGCGGTCCAAACTGTTTACAAGAAGGACTGTTAGCATGTTAACTCCATACATAATGAAGGGGAAAAGAGTGAATAACTTACTGCGCCGTTTCTCCATCCAAAAGGCCGCGTATCGTTAGCATTTTAGCTCCGCAATTTGTTAGCGTTAGCATGTTAGCTCGTTGCTACTCCGGTCAGGTCCGGCTCGCACGCTGTCTGCTGCTTCACGCAGTCAACAGCGTCTTTTTCATTCGCCCATCTGTCCCTCAGCACAACCGCCGTTCATCTACATCTCATGTATCCATGCGCAGGAACCTCTGAGCGGACACAAGATTTGACTGTCGAAGCCGAGGCAAACCGAAGCTAGCCAAAACATGGCGGCACTACCGAAAACTGACTGCTGCCGGAAACTGTGGGAAACTGCCGCAAACCCTATCTGGGTGTCCAAACATAACAAAATAGAATTTTGACACACCTAAAACAATTAAAAGTCAAATTAAATTTACACATGAGTTTGTAATAATTGCAGAGATGTACTGTATAAGGTTAGGGACCTATTGAATGACAAAGCATTGTATCTGTTGTATAACACCATCATTGTTCCACATTTAATTTATTGCATTAATGTTTGGGGAAAAGCATGTAAAACTATTACAAAACCTATTTTTATTTTACAGAAAAGAGCCATAAGGATTATTGCAAGAACTGTCATCCATCTAGTATATTATTTTTTCAGTTGAAATTACTGAAGTTCCATGATTTAGTAGATTACCATATTTTAATGATGATGTATGAAGCTCATAACAATGCACTACCCTTAAATATTCAGACACATTTTCTTAAAAGCGCAAGCTGTTACAACCTAAAGGGAACTGATGTATTTGTAAAGACACAATACAGAACTACAGTAGTTTGAAGGGACGGTCAGTCCAGGGAATTGGATTGTGGAATGGCTTAGAGCACATATGTCAAAGTGCCGGCCCGCGGGCCAGATCCGGCCCGTGAAACAATTATTTATGGCCCTTTGGATGATATTTAATAACTATTAGATCCGGCCCGCAAGCCACAGCTGCCCGCTGGTGTTTTGTACACGGCACGGAGTCGAACAAACTATGGAATGGATTTTCGGAACGGAGTCGTGTCTCATGAACCCAGAGTAATGAGACCCGCCTCAAATTCAGGAAATCCATTCCATAGTTTGCAGCCAGCAGCTCCAACGTGCAGACTCGGTGAGTAACATTTTAGCTAACAGTTAGCCAACTGTTCATCGTAACATGTCCGCTGTGTGGATGTATTTTACACTAAATACCATAAGACAGCAACGTGCAAGGTCTGCAGAGCCACAGCGCCACTTTAAACCGCGCTCCAGTTAGTTGAGCGAGACGACACTCTCGCTGAACCGAGCAGCAGGACCCAGCCGCGCGTCCCGGTCTCGGATCATTCAGCCTGTCCCTCATTCGAGCTCATGTCTTCAGCTGTGTTTTTTTTCTTGCTCAACCGCGTCTACACCGACCTGATAATCTCGTAGGAGGGACAATACTCCCAGACTGAACAATAAAAACACACAGCTGAAGCAGAGAAGTTGCTGAACTTCATCATAATTAATGACCAACAGCTATCAGCTGTAGAAAATGAAGGATTTCACAGCTTCATACTTGCAGCCAACAGTAAACAATCATAAAAAAGTACAGTATATTAATAAAAAGTCACAAGACAGCTGTATGCCTAATCATTCAACCTTTATTTAGGCAGGTAGCTCGTGAAGTCACTTCAGCTTGCACAAGTGGCTTCATTATTCATCAGCAGTCAGAGCAGAGATCAACTTTCAGCTACATTTGCACCCCTCCTCTAAAATGGCTAAACGTAAGGTGGACACAGAGAACAGGGGTTTCAAGCCAGGTGGGAGGCAGACTACATGTTCATGGAGGTAATCAATCCTGAGGACTTCCTCAGCTCAGAGCCTAACCCCAAACATTGATGAACTTGTACAAAAGATGAGGCACCTCCAAGTATCAGCCTCAGATAAGTGAGCATCACAGAGCAGTAACACATTTTCAGTTTTTAATTCAGTTAAATTTTTACATTTGTTTCTACAAGACGTGATTTTTCTTTGAAGGAAGTATTGTTTTGGCTGTGTGCCATAGATTTTTGTATTTTATTTTATTGTATTTTATTTATTTATATTTACTTTTCAGTTGAATGGACTCGGGGACAGAGCCATGAGAAAGAATACAACTGATTTGATTTATTTTCTTATTTTCCTATTTGAAAGTGGTGATCAGAAGGATCATAGAGCTGCACAATAATGCATTTTCAGTTTATAATGCATGCACTTTTATTCATGCATTTATCTTGATATTAAGAAACATATATATATATATTTTTAAACAATTTAATTTTTTGCTGTTTGCCTGTTAAAAAATGTTTTCACTTGAAATTACTGACAGATCCATAAGAAAATATTGTTTTATTAATTTAATCCTTAAATAATAGACAGTCTGTTAGGTCTTGGTTCAACAGGCTATGTGAAATCATTTCAATATGAACATTGAACCAGTCCGGCCCTTGGCTTGTAGCAATTTTTTTTTTTTTGGCCCTTGGTGTATTTGACTCTGACACCCCTGGCTTAGAGTGTGATATAAAAAAAGCAATGTCGATGTTTGGTTTAAAAAAAAGATAAAGAGTGAATTGTTGAAGAAATATGTACGAAGTAGTACAGTAGTTCAATGTGTAATATCTCGAAATTTGAAAATTGAGATGAGTTATTCATTTTTTTCCTTGTTACTTATATATAATTATTGTTTGAAATGTTTGGTTTTTTTTTATCTAAAAGGAGCAGACATAAGAAGATATTTTCTTCTTCTGCCGCCTTTCATTTTATATTTTCTTTTTTATACAAGAAACATGTGTTTGTTGTGTGTTCTATTTTTATAAAATGAATAAATAAATGAAACTGAACTGACTGTCGAAGCCGAGGCAAACCGAAGCTAGCCAAAACATGGCGGCACTATTGAAAACTGACTGCTGCCGGAAACTGTGGGAAACTGCCGGAAACCCTATATGGGTGTCCAAACATAACAAAATAGAATTTTGACACACCTAAAACAATTAAAAGTAAAAGTAAATTTACACATGAGTTTGTAATAATTGCAGAGATGTGAACACGTATGATTTTATACGTCTACCTTATAATGTTTTGCTAGTTTTTTGATACTTTGTTAAAAAAAAATATATATATATATTATTATTTTATTTTTTTTCCTCTCTTTTGTTTTCTATTGTTTATTGTTTGTTTGTTTGTTGTTTATGGAAATTCTACCATTGCTGTTCATTGTTCTTTAGTTTTAGCAGGTCGCTTTCGTAAATGAGCCCATGAGGTTCAAAAGATTTACCTGACTAAATAAAGGTTGAATGAATTTGGAAATGTAATTATCAATACAGAGGTCTAGTGGTGACAGAACAAGCAGCTTCATTGATCACGTTGACTATCCGCATTACATTGTAACACATTTACTATGTAAAAATTAATTTGAACTCAAGGTGGTGTGAAACATGAATAAAGTTTAGATTTTTTACTATTATTTTTTTTAATTTGAGGTAAGTTTGTGTGTGCTTTTACTGGTAATGTATACCCATAGTAATTCACAGCCCAGGTCCAGGTTGAGAAATGCTTTTAAGACAATAAAAGTGCACTGTGTACTCAAGACCAGGTTTATTGTTGTGTTTATTTATATTGTATATTTATTAGGGCTTGAGGAAGTGCTAAATAATCCATAGTTATACCTTTGGCGTCTCCCTACAACACACGTTTTATATAGGGGAAAGGAAGCTGCAGTGACCACAGGTGCACCTGTTGAAAGAGCGGCCGTGGCGTAGTGGTAAGGGTAGTCATCTCCCGATCGTAAAGTTGGCGGTTCGACTCCCGGGACCCGCACCATGTGTCGTTGTGTCCTTGGGCAAGACACTTAACCCTGAGTTGCTCCCGGTAGGACTGGAAAGCACCTTGCATGGTAGTCTGCCGCCACCGGTTTATGAATGTGTGTAGCATTCAATATATGTGTAGCACTTTGAGATTTTCAGTAATGAAAAGTGCGTTATAAATAGAATTAATTATTATTATTATTATAAAGAGGTTATTTTTGCTTTAGTATAATTTGGATAGATATGTCTTACTTGAGATAGTTTAACATTAACAAATATGACAATTGTTACTGCTTTGAACATTAGCCTATGTTGCTAATATCAATTTACCACTCAGGAGGGGGTGAAAAGTCCTCCACCTAGCATGTCACGAGGTGTGGCCAGGACCGTGACATGCAGCTAGCATGTTGCATATATTATGCTAATGCTAGCTGCATGTCACGGTCCTGGCCACACCTCCTCGCTCTAACCCCCATATACCGGTAAGTTCAATAGTACATTTTCCTACTAAGGATTGTTGCGAATTCAAAAGGTTGAAGGAAGCTCTGAAACGAATGTGCAAATTTTATGTAGGTTTATTGTACATATAAGAATAAACCTTACAGCAGACAACAGACCTGACTCCAGCACAAGTCCACACACACTCTCTTCGAAGGCGGACCACGGTTTTATACCTCTAGATGACGTCATCGCCTCGTGGGACCAATCCTGGAACCGAACCGCCTTGGAACCGCCCTAGAACTTCCCCTACTCTGTGAGTGATCCGCCTCTCAGCCAACAAGCTATCAGCTCTGTATGTCAATCATCAAATGTTGGGTGTGTTGCATGTGCAGGCGTGTACTGTTCCCTAGTGAAAACAAAGCCCGAGAGAAAAACGTTCTGCCTTGTGTCACATTTCACATTATAAGGCAGAACTAAGTGAATACAAATAATGGAGCATAGTGGGTGTAATGTAATACTGATAGAAATATATTTCAATTCCCCTTTTGACATGACAAACATCATGTCAACAAAATCCTATATGTTCTATGTGAGAATGCAATTAAAAACTTGATACACATTGGAAATCTCTAACATTCCCTCCCACAGCAATATTACATTTAAGTTACCCACCCAGAATATAAAACCCTCATATAAAATAAGCAATAATATAAATGGTAATAAAAACTAAACAGAAAATATACGGTAACCGTCAGAGCTTATAAGCTGGAAACGCAATAGAAAACTAACAATTTAAAAAATAAATGTAACAAAAAGCAAAGAAATCAACCAAAAACAAAGAATGAAAATAAAATAAACAAAACAACAAATAAATGTAACAAGAAATAAACAAAACAAACGGAAAAAGTAATAAAGAATAAACAAAAACAAACAAAAATAAACAAAAATAAATGTAAAAATGAAACCATAAAACAAATAAAAATAAAAACAAAACAATAAAATGAAGCGGGCTGTCCCTCCTATCAAATATCACGCCTCAACAGGGTATATGCAGGAATAATGAAGTTAAATTCAATACCTTAAAAGGCGTTCAATAAAAAACAACTGGACTTTAACTTGACTTTATAAATCCAATACTTTCTCAAAAACCCTTAAATTACCCAAAATTGAATTATCAACTCTTAACAAACTTCAAAACATTGCATATACTCTGCTCCATTTCAGGTATGTGTTAACCTTAGCAAAGAATGTGAACTATGCTTTAGCCAAGTCAGGCTATCTCATCTTCATCATCATAGACACCTGTGAGGAGAAAAACCCTACACTACTCTGTTGACTAGTCTGATATCTGAGAAAAGCTCAACTGCTCTTATTCAGAGATGTCTGTGATAAGGGCTAAGACCACATTCAGAAAATTAAACACTTAATCTATGATTAATCTAATCAGAACAGAAAACACAAAAATCCTTCCATAACCTGTCAAATTCAAATATCTTATTCACATCCATTTCCTATATATATATATTATTCTCTGTACCAGAATGTTTTACCACAAACATTTCCTATCAGTAAAATTCACAGCTAGGCTTACTCTGATACTTCTTAACAAGGTGCAGCTAAAATGTATCCTCTAAAACATTTCTAATTATCGTTCAAATCTAAGAATTAAAATTGATAAAACTAAATTATATCTATAGGAAAATAGTGAAAACCCTGTACACCTTTCTCAAAAATCTATCAACACACAACTATTGTACTCACATTCACCAAGCACAAACATATATATATAATCACATTAATCTGTCTGAAACATTCACATTCTGTCTGACTCATTCATCTCAACAACCGTCAATCCTTCTGGACCTCCTGGATCAAACTCACAGTCATTCTTCACAGGTGTAAGAATAACCATATGTAACCTTTCAACATATGGTGTAAACAACAATTGAGAGGTTTCAACAAATAATGAGAAAACCTTGGCATATATTAGTGATTAGTTGGTTAGTTTGTTAGTTAATGTGATTAGTTCTGCTCTGCTGCATGTTCCACCTGTTAACCTGTAAGATAAATAAATAAAAATGGTGCAGGGAAATAGATTTTCCCTTCATTGGTTACACTGCAACATTAAGCATTCATTCAACATTAATTAATCTGCTGAAAAGGGGAGGAATGTAAACCCAGTTATGGTAAGGTTCCTCTGTTGTCCATCACAGCTGTGGAAACATTGTAAAGTGCATTTCCCCTTTTCAAATATAAATTATTCACAATTTTATCTTACACGTTCTGTCACAGGGCTGACAGATCATCAGCAGTCCAGAATTGACCTGTAATGAAAAATAAGAAAAAGTCAGCACTAAATCTATATAAATTACCCCAAACATTCAGATCCAACCTGTTTTTAGGCACTTATTAAAATTATCTTTTATAACTTTATCAAATGTATAACTGTTTCCAGCTCTCATCACTGTATGAAGAGTTAAAACGATCTAATCAGTTATTTGAAATGGTGTGTTTAACTATACAGTATATTTGTTATCTCCCATCCCCTTTTTTGAAACAGGAGGTAAACAAAAAACATCCTGTTACAAAGAAAACAATGGAAATTCATAACCCAAACGTCATCTGTACTGCAGGTGGAAATACTACCAGAAAGAAAAAATAAAAACTCAAAACATCCGAACCCAACCAGTAGCATCAGACGTAATACTTCAACCATAAGACACATCACCCCATTAGACACATGTCACACCACCACGACATCCTATGTCAACTTCTTCTTCAACATAACCTCTACTCCATCTTCTCCACTATCCACACCAAAGTAAGAGAGCTTTAATCCTGCTCCAACACCGTGAGCCTTGCAGCCCTTCCACTCGGTCTCCAGGACAAAGAAAACATTTACCTTCCTTCTCTGCATCATGCCAGCAACCTCTCCACCCATGCCTGTCACAACCACAAGCAGTCATAGTACTGTATACAAGACGGTAAAACTAGAAACCACAAACAATTGAAGCTGTCAGTCCAGTCCCAGAAAGACGTGTTCTCAACACCAAGGCTTGTCCAAAAAGGTGAGGAAAAAGAAAAGAGAAAGACAAACACACATCCAAAAAGGAATGCAACAGGTGCCCATACCAAACATGATGGAGAAAACAGAACCAAACTGTACTGCTCTAACGCGAGTGCATGAAGGAAAAAAAAACAAAAATGTGTATGGTAATCCAACAATCCATGAGAAGTGTGGCTGTGCAGGTCACGTGTCAGTGAGATCTGTACATGTATGTATGAATAATGAGTGTGCGTGAGGTTCTACCATAGCAAAGAATATGATCATGAAAAACTGTAGTTATTGAACCACCACCTGAAGATCACATGGTCAGCTGACACATCAGCCAGGCTGCAAAGTTTGGTAGTGACGTTTCCAGCTTGACTTTCACTTGTCATGAGTTCTCCAGCCCCCATAGGAGATGTCAAGAGTCCAGCAGTGGGTGCAGACCACAGTTCATAGACTTGGTGCAAAACGTAAAACTCCATGTAACAGTTCAGGCACGAGTCATGACAGCTTGGCTTTAGCTGAACATGATGCATATCGGCAGTCCAGTGCATTTTCAGTCCAGTGCAGGTGGTGACAGCTTGCAGCTCAGCTGAACACAACGCAATTCGACAGTTCAGTGCAGTCCAGTGCAGGTGAGGAGTTGTTAGCAAAACCTAGCTTCAATGACAGCATACATGTAATCTGTCCAAAAATGGTGTTCAACACTAGAGAGTCATGATGCAACCACTCCATGCTATGGAGGTAACCTAAATGTATGCAAACAAGTGTAATGTTGTGGGGTGAGGAATAAAATTGTAAATTGAGAACTGCATATCTGTGTATAAGTGAAATCCACCACCAAATCTAACTAAATGTCCTCATGGAAAACCTGCAACGTTCACTGATCAGATGTCAAGCTGAAATCCTCAGAAAACACCTAAATAAAGTCACCCCCTGCAGTATGTCAGCTGTGTGAAGACTCCCTTCCAGACTCTGTCGAGCAGGTCAGAAGGCCAAGGCAGAACGATCCTGCAGAACAGACAAGCTGCAGTCCTCCAAGAAAGAGAAAAAAAAAATAATACACATATATAAAAAAAAAACAAATAAAACAAATAATAAACCACCAAAGTACTCCAAACCACCATTACACAGGCCTCGTTCATATGTCATTAAACATGACCTGCACCCCACCAGGCTGAAGTGATGAGAACTGGAAACATAATTAATTGCGTGAGATTAACCCTGCAGGCAACATAACATGTTCCTGGAACCTCACCTATAAAAATCAGAAATGTGCCTTTAACACTGAGAGTGAAAAACACATATCTGCAAAAAATACAGTACTGCATTGTGAGGACAACAGACTGTCACAGAGAGGTCAGCGTGTTTAAAACAAAGGTGACAGCAACAGAAAATAAAAAACAAACCGTGTAATAACCCAACTTTTAACTGGTAATTAACTAACTACTTTACCCTGGAGTTTTCTTCCAAAGCTGCACTGAAGTACACACCAATAAACAGTAACTTTTACAGTCCCAGCCTGAGCTGAATAAGTTGTAAAACTCCCCGTTATCAGCCGGAACCCCGTGAGGCAGATCCACTAACTGTAGGTGCAGAACCAAGTGACAACTCACTCAGATTTATGGATGAAAGAGGCCTCTATGCCGTGCAGGTTCACAGGCACGTAGGGGGGGGGGGTGAGGGAGGAGGGGAGGAGATGTCTCCTTGCCTCCGTGTCAGGCACCAACAGGAGAGTATTATCTTGTTAGAAGCCATAAATCTGAGTTCGAGCCAGCAGCTCCAAGCGGTCCCAGGACCAGAACCTCCAGAGGCCATCTGCGGCGGGGGGGGGTGGAAGGAGGAGGGGAGCCCCATCTGCAGGAACTGCAACAAATCAGTGGGGGAGACCGGCCGTGTGACAGCTCTCTTGCATCTGCGAAACTGCTTCGGCACATCCCCAGACCTGGTTCCTGTCTCCCTGGCTTTTACACTCACAAATGCAATAAATGAGAATAAAAATGAAAATAAAAAATCTTTCCCTGTTGCCTTGTTTGCGTGTATACCGTACCTACCTAGTACAGGTCGCAAGCCACGAAAAAAAAGAGAAAAGAAAACAATAAATAATAAAAAGAAAAGAAAGTTATCTTAAAAGAATGGGTGCGACCTATACAGTGGAAAATACGGTAATCGACTTTAACTGGGAAGGGGAAGAAAAATGTGACTCTGACAGCGAACACAGTCCCGGCTGTGACCTAATCACACTGCACAGCGACCTGTGAACCCGGAGTGGCAATCCACTCTGAACGGCAAAACCCATGTCTCGGATGAAAGCCCCTGTGACTCAACGGCGACAGATGCCCGGAGTTCACGATGAGGCCTCGAGCACACAGTTTCCCGGAGTCCAAAGAAAACGTGTCTCCCAGCCGACAGGCCGGAGCGCAGAAGTGGGATGTGGGGAAGGGCAAACTTAAGGCACCGTAAATTATCCCTACGCGTGTGTGGAACTTCTGTGCTCTTCACCTCACTTACATGTACAAGAACCACAAAAAAAATGCACATTCAATTGAAATACCAACAGTAGTTCACGTTTTTTTTTTTTTTTTTTACTCTTAGCTGCTAACATTATAAACCACTGGCCCACCTCGAGACAAACAGCCCTCAGTCAACAAATAATTTAGTGTGTCCAAACGCAGACGTTTTGTGTAAGAGGGGTCCTGCTCACCTCTGTGAATCACCGGCTGTTGACTGCGCGCCTGCTGCCTCTGTCGGCGGTGGGGGGGGGGAACCCTCCAAATCATCTCTCGTTTCAGACGAAACCGCAAACCCCTCAACGTCGGTGGTCACCAAATTGTTGCGAATTCAAAAGGTTGAAGGAAGCTCTGAAACGAATGTGCAAATTTTATGTAGGTTTATTGTACATATAAGAATAAACCTTACAGCAGACAACAGACCTGACTCCAGCACAAGTCCACACACACTCTCTTCGAAGGCGGACCACGGTTTTATACCTCTAGATGACGTCATCGCCTCGTGGGACCAATCCTGGAACCGAACCGCCTTGGAACCGCCCTAGAACTTCCCCTACTCTGTGAGTGATCCGCCTCTCAGCCAACAAGCTATCAGCTCTGTATGTCAATCATCAAATGTTGGGTGTGTTGCATGTGCAGGCGTGTACTGTTCCCTAGTGAAAACAAAGCCCGAGAGAAAAACGTTCTGCCTTGTGTCACATTTCACATTATAAGGCAGAACTAAGTGAATACAAATAATGGAGCATAGTGGGTGTAATGTAATACTGATAGAAATATATTTCAGGATATTATATGTGAAATTACTGTCATATATTGTTCTTATAAGTATACAAATTATATATGTTTCATTTTATACAAATTTACTAAGGATCTTATACCTGGTTTCAACGCATTATACAAAAAATATAAGTTTCAAACAAAACATATAAAAACTTTATAAAATTTATATAAATCTTTTCCGTATGGGTTAGTAACCACGAAATGTCGTAAGTCAATGACTACCTGTATGTATGTATATATA
>JBBPBX010045378.1:0-27057 GCA_038048925.1 Garcialebias charrua
GTCGAGGCCCGGGTTAACAAACGGCCACCAGGTGCTGTTGACAAACAGGGTGCCGGCGGAAATTATGCTACTGTTAGTCAAAGACCCCGAGGAGGGAAACGTGTCAGGAGACAGAGGGAGAGGAGGAAAGTGAAGAATGTAGGACTGAGGATTGCAACTCTAAATGTGGGGACAATGACAGGCAAAGGTAGAGAGCTGGCGGACATGATGCAGAGAAGAAAGGTAGATGTTTTATGTGTCCAAGAGACCAAGTGGAAGGGCAGCAAGGCTCGCAGTATACATAGTTCCCATGTGACGTCACATCTGTGGAATTTCTGGGTGGGTGGAGGCGGACGGAGCAGCAGGACCATAGACAGGACAGTCTACTACTGGATGTGTATCTTTCACGTTGTTTTTTTGTTAATTTCTAATTAATTGCAATGGTTACTTCGTGTTGGGTCAGTGGGTGTTCCAGTCGGGTAGACGTTTGGGCAACGCGCAGGTTTCACTTAATCCAAAAAAAGTAAACGTGAAGGATTTATCTCAACAAAGAAGCTTGGGTCTGCTCTGGAAGACGTCGTGCTTTTGGCCGGTGTTATGTCTTAAAGAGCAGAGGAGGCTCGGACCATTTTTACGTATTTCTTTATTGAAGTAAGGAAACCGAGAGAGGACAAAAAGAGCGTGAGTGCTTGCGCATCTCACTGAACTTGGACTGTACCAACTCCAGAAAACCATGGGGGTAAATACACCACATCATCCCCTTTTAAAAATGGAGCTAACATCTTGATCTATATCAACTAAAATATACTAAGGTCACTTATTCCAACTTAAATGCATTTCCCTGTAGAACTGAACAATTTCCCAAAAATGTACTTACTTAATAATCAGACAATATTATTATTATTTTTGCATCTAACTCAGATGTACCCCTTAATGTAACAAGAATAATAATAGAACATAACATGCATAACCGTCATGCCTAGATAAACACAAAGCTATTCAAGATATCGTCTTGGTGTCTTCCGAGGTCGTGTTGAACGCCTCACCACCACTTGGGAATCTGAGGGAACAGGGAGTTGTATCCCAGAGTCCAGAGCACTTTGTTCAGGTGCAACTTTTACATCACTTTGCTCTTGTGCTGGTGTTTCAGGGTCATCTGTATCTGGTTCAACTACAGCTTTTGCACGAAGCTGATCCCCATGTCGCCTGTGCACAGTGTCCGAGTAGCGCTCTTTAACTTCATAAGAGACCGGACCAGTTCGTCTTACAACCTGTCCAGGTATCCACTTGTGAGTCCCTCCCCCTGTGTTGCGAAGATACACAGCATCATCCACAGAGAAAGAGCGATCCACAGCTGTGAAGTCATGCTGGGCTTTTTGTCGATACTGTTTTCTCCGAACTGTCTCCTTGGTGTTTGGTTTGATGAAATCCAATCTGGTACGAATGTGTCTGTGTAGGAACAATTCTGCAGGAGACTGACCCGTCGTGCAATTTGGTGTCACACGGTACCGTAGCAGATTGGATTTCATCAAACCAAACACCAAGGAGACAGTTCGGAGAAAACAGTATCGACAAAAAGCCCAGCATGACTTCACAGCTGTGGATCGCTCTTTCCAAATGTTCAGTTAGCAGTGAATGTACTGCTGCTGAGCTTGATGCTGTTCCAGTGTCGCTTGTTTCTGGCAGGGGGCAACGAGAGAGCCCATCTGCATTGTTGTGTTCAGCTGATTTCTTGAAAACAATGTGGTAATCATATGCTGACAATATGATAGCCCACCTTTGAATGCGTGCTGCAGCCAAGGTAGGTAGGTTCTTGTGCTCACCAAAGAGCGTCACCAGGGGGCGATGGTCTGTTGCTAAAATGAAATGCCTCCCCCATAAGTACTGATGAAACTTTTTCACTCCATAAATCAGTCCCAGAGCTTCTTTCTCTATTTGGGAGTACTTTTTTTCTGCTGGGGACAGCGTTCGGGAGGCATATGCAATCGGTCTCTCCTCCCCGCTTGGCATTGTGTGTTGTATGACTGCACCGATGCCATATGCAGAAGCATCACATGCCAAAGTGAGTGGCAAGTTGGAGTCATAGTGTGCCAGGACTCGATCACTCGTCAGCAGACCTTTGCACCTGTTGAACGCTGTCTGCTCTGGTTCAGTCCATCTCCACGTCACACTGTCTTTCAGTAACTTATAAAGTGGAGCTAGGGCCGTGCTTTGCATTGGCACAAATCTTCCATAGTAGTTAAAAAGTCCCAGGAATGCTTGAAGTTCCTTCACATTTGTAGGGGCGGGAGCATCTTGTATCGCCCTCACCTTTTCTTCTGAAGGGTGGACACCCTGTTCATCCAGGACGTGTCCCAGATATTCAATTTTTGGCTTGTTAAATTCACACTTTGAACGCTTCACTCGCAGGCCATTTTCCTGAAGGCGTCGCAGAACCTTTTCCAGGTTGCAAAGATGTTCTGCTTTTGAGCGACCAGTGATGAGCAAGTCATCCAGGTAGACCACCACTGGTAACCCCTTCATTATGTTTTCCATAATGCGTTGAAAAATAGATGGAGCTGAGCTGACTCCAAAAGGAAGCCTGTTGTACACAAACAGTCCTTTATGAGTATTGATAGTTGTGTACTTCTTAGAATCCTCCTCCAACAGCACTTGCTGATAGGCTGCTGCCAGATCTATCTTCGAGAAGTACTTTCCCCCACTGAGTGTCGCCAGAAGTTCCTCCAAACGTGGAAGAGGGTATGTGTCGGCTTCAAGGGCTTGGTTCACCGACACTTTGTAATCCCCACATAAGCGGATGGAAGCATCCCTCTTTAGCACCGGCACTATCGGTGCTGCCCACTCGCTGTGTCTCACAGGTGTAATGATGTTACATTGTTCCAGTCTTTCAAGTTCTTTTTCCACCCTTTCCTTCATCGCGAATGGGAGGGGCCTGTGTTTACAAAATTTAGGCGGCACCTCAGGTTTGACCACGATGGTGGCTTTAATGTCTTTCAATGTGCCCAACTCGTCTTTGAATACATCACTGTAAACATCCAAAAGCGCATCGAGCGATGTGTGTTGTAACTCGCCCATGTACTTAATCTGCTGCCAGTTAAGCCGGAGTTTTGTCAACCAGTTCCTTCCACATAGTGAAGCACCATGTCCTTTAACAACCAACAGTGGCAAATCTATGACTTGGCCTTCATACTCCACTTTTGCTACAAACTGTCCCAAAACACCAATACACCCACCATTGTAAGCTTTGAGTTTCACTTTAGCTGGCTGCAAGGGCAGGTGAGAGAACTTCTTTAAGTATGTAGGATGTGAAATGACACTCTTTGCCGCTCCTGTGTCAATTTCCATTTCTAAATCAACATTGTCAATTGCAAATGTTGCTTTATATCGTTCCTCATCCTCAGTATTAACAGTCAAAATGGCTAACTCCTCTTCGGGGTCTGCCTCAGCTGTCACATACTTTGTCTCTCTGCTGCTCCTGTTTGGCACAGTTTTTTCATGACTCTTTTGTACTTTAGCCCGACATGCTTTCTTTATGTGTCCAATCTTTCCACAATTATGGCATTTAGTCTCTTTGAAATGACATTCATTTGCATTGTGATTTTTTCCTTTGCATCTGTAGCACATATTTGTTTTTATTGGCCTCACCTTGTGAATGTTTGCCTCACTAGCCCATTCACCTCCAGCGCCTCTCAGCTCTCGAGTGTCTCTGTCTGCAGTCTCCATGTTGAGTGCAATTTCCAAAGCTTTTGCAAAGGTCAGCCGGTCCTCTGAAAGTAACCTCCTCTGGCACGCTTCATTTTTTATTCCACTTACGAACCGATCCCTCAGTGCAGAATCCAGCGACGCACCAAAATCACAGTTAGCTGCTTGTTGTTTGAGCTCTGCGACATACTGGGCGACAGTCTGACTCGCCTTCTGGTTGCATCTATTAAAACGGAAACGTTCAGCAACTAATAAGGGCTTGGGTTCATAGTGTTCTTTCAAAATGTTCACAATTTCGCCAAAAGTCTTGTCTTTTGGTTTTTCAGGCTGTACCAAGTTTCGTAAAAGTCCGTATGCTTGAGCACCCATTACACTTAGCAACACCGCCACGTGCTTTTCTTCGTCAATGTCGTTAGCTTCCAGGTACTGCTCTAGCCGCTCGATATAAGCTGTCCACGGCTCAGCCTCTGGTCTGAAGTCATCTATTTTGCCAACTTGAGCCATTGTACTCACTAGTACTGACACTTGACGTCGTCTCTCCCCAAAAAGAAGAAGGAAAAATATATCCTCGTCGCCAGTTGTTATGTCTTAAAGAGCAGAGGAGGCTCGGACCATTTTTACGTATTTCTTTATTGAAGTAAGGAAACCGAGAGAGGACAAAAAGAGCGTGAGTGCTTGCGCATCTCACTGAACTTGGACTGTACCAACTCCAGAAAACCATGGGGGTAAATACACCACAGCCGGTAAACAAAATATTCTACATAAATCATTTTGTGAAACAATGTCAGAACAATGTTAGAGTACAATTGTCTGTGTGTTAGAGCTGTTTTTTTTTTTTCATTATTTAGCAGCACCGTCTTGCTATGTGTAGCTTAGCATGTCGCTAACGCGACAATGGCCTCTTCATGACTGGACCATGGTCTGACCATGGGAAACCGCCCCAGTGGGGGAAGGAGGACGGGAGCCAAGTCGTGCGGGCGACGCGTCGGTCCCATGGGACGTGCCCTCGCGGCCGCGACAGATCCACGCTGTCCGACCTGAGCTCGCCGCGAGCCTCCGTGCGACGGACCCTCCGCATCTGCTCCGGATGCTAACGGCGACATGCTAACTTCCAACACGGTAACACTCAAAGTGCTGATTCTGGTCCGTGTCCAGCCTGGACTGTTTGTGTGCTGGGTGTGTGTTATTTTAGTTAAACCTTTATTTAGCTGGTTAGATATGATTGAGACAGTTTACACATCTTTGTTGGATTTAAAGCTGTGAAGCTCTGCGCTATGAAGCCGGTGTGCGCTCCTCGTAGTAATTAAATAATTAATGATAGAGTAACTACTTGGTGACAAGTTGTCTGCTTCGTCTGCCTTGATTTCTTTCTCCAACTCATTCAACTCCGACCACTGCCATTTTGCTCTTGTGCCTTGGTGAAGCTAGTATTGTATTTAGCTGTGGTAGCTCGAGTCTGTTTGTCTGCCATTTCTGCCTTTACGGGTGGCGAAAAACCCGGTATTGTGCAATACTCGCCACGTGTGTGGGAACTATGTATTGGAGCAGGGTTCAAACAGTTTTACCATGGTGTGGATAAAAAGAGAAATGAAATAGGGGTGGTCCTGAAAGAGGAGTTGGCAAAGAATGTAGTAGAAGTGGAGAGTGTCAGATAGGGTGATGTGACTGAAGGTAGAAGTAAAAGGTCTGATGCAAAAAAAACATAGTCGGTGGTTATGCTCCACAGGTTGGATGTGATGGGGAGGAGAAATATACATTTTGGAAAGATTTGGATGAAGTGATAGAGAGTATTCCCAGGGAGGAAAGAGTGGTGATTGGAGCAGACCTGAATGGACATGTTGGTGAAGGAAACAGAGGGGATGAGGAAGTGATGGGTAGGTTTGGTGTCAAGGAAAGAAACCAGGAAGGACAGATGGTGGTGGATTTTGCCAAGAGAATGGAAATGGCTATAGTCAATACCTATTTCCAAAAGAGGGAGGAACATAGAGTGACCTATAAGAGTGGAGGAAGGAGTACACAGGTCGACTACATTCTGTGTAGAAGAGGAAACCTGAGGGAGATTGGAGACTGTAAGGTTGTGGCAGGGGAGAGTGTGGCCAGACAGCATCGGATGGTTGTGTGTAGAATGACTGTTGTTGTGAAGAAGAGAAAAAGAGTAAAATCAGAGAAGAAGACCAAATGGTGGAAGCTAAAGAAGGAAGAATGTTGTGAGAAATTCAGAGACGAGCTGTTAAAGGCTCTGGGTGGTAAGAAAGAGCTTCCAAGTGACTGGGCTACTACAGCAACAGTAATTAGAGAGACAGGTAGGAAGGTACTTGGTGTGTCATCTGGACAGAGAATGGATGATAAGGAAACCTGGTGGTGGAATAGTGAAGTGCAGGACGCCATTCAAAGAAAGAGATTAGCCAAGAAGAAATATGACAGTGAGAGGACTGAAGAGAGGAGACAGGAATATAAGGAGATGGGACATAGAGCAAAGAGGGAAGTAGCTAAGGCAAAGCAGAGGGCGTACAATGAGTTGTATGGGAGACTGGACACTAAAGAGGGCGAGAAGGACTTGTACCGATTGGCAAGACAGAGGGATCAGGCTGGAAAGGATGTGCAGCAGGTTAGGCTTATTAAAGATGGGAATGGTAATGTTCTAACAAGTGAGGAGAGTGTGATGGGAAGATGGAAGGATTACTTTTTGAGGAGTTAATGGAGGAAAAGAATGAAAGAGAAAGAAGAGTGGAGGTCATAGAAACTGTGGACCAGGAAGTGGGAAAGATTAGTGAAGGTGAAGCTCTGAAAAGAATGAAGAAGGGAAGGCAGTAGGACCTAATGACATACCAGTGGAGGTTTGGAAATGTCTTGGAGAAATGGCAGTGAGGTTTTTGACTCAAATATTTAATGGAATATTTGATGGTGAGAAAATGCCTGAAGAATGGAGAAGAAGTGTGCTGGTGCCCATTTTTAAGAACAAGGGTGATGTACAGAGTTGTAGCAACTACAGAGGAATTAAGTTGATGAGCCACACGATGAAGATCTGGGAGAGAGTTGTGGAAGCAAGACTTAGACAAGAGGTGACTATCTGTGAGCAGCAGTATGGTTTCATGCCAAGAAAGAGCACCACAGATGCCATCTTTGCTTTGAGGATGTTGATAGAGAAGTACAGAGAGGGTCAGAAAGAACTCCATTGTGTGTTTGTGGATTTAGAAAAAGCATATGACAGGGTGCCAAGAGAGGAGGTGTGGTATTGCATGAGGAAATCTGGAGTGGCAGAAAAGTATGTTAGACTGGTACAGGACATGTATGAGGACAGCAGGACAGTAATGAGATGTGAGGTGGGATTGCATCAAGGATCGGCTCTGAGCCCCTTCTTGTTTGCTCTGGTGATGGACCGACTAACAGATGAGGTCAGGCAGGAGTCACCATGGACTATGATGTTTGCAGATAACATTGTGATCGGTGGTGAGAACAGGGAACATGTGGAAGAGAACTTGGAGAGGTGTAGGTATGCACTTGAAAGAAGAGGAATGAAAGTCAGCCGTAGTAAGACAGAGTACATGTGTGTGAATGAGAGGGAGGCCAGTGGAACAGTGAGGCTACAAGGATCAGAGGTCACAAAGGTGCAGGACTTCAAGTACTTGGGGTCCACTGTCCAGGAAAATGGGGAATGTGGTAAAGAGGTGAAGAAGAGAGTCCAGGCAGGATGGAGTGGATGGAGAAAAGTTTCAGGAGTGATTTGTGACAAAAAGGTGTCAGCAAAGGTCAAAGGAAAAGTTTACAAGACAGTGGTGAGACCAGCTATGTTGTATGGCAGAAGCGGTCCGTGGCATGTGCGAACTGTGCGGCCGCACAGGGCGCCATCCATCAGGGGGCGGCATAAGAGGAGACCCCGCTCCTCGTTTTTTTATTTATTTAAATCTTTTACAACTTTTGTTTTTAACAACATAACACAGAACACTACCGCACTGCTCCTGGGCCGCCCCACCCTTAATTTATTCACATGTCCTCAGTTTAATCACCGCAGCAGCTGCTGGGTGCATTTCCTCAACCCAGGTCGTCCGCCCCACCTCCACTTTCAGTTTCGTTTTTACGGAGGTGACACTACGTGCGGTCAGTGGAAAGATGGAAGAGAGGAAGAGTGAAAAGAAAGATTAAAAAGAGAGAGGCTCTGGAGACAGACACAGCTAAATGTGCAAACATTGACACATTTTTCACTCAAACAACTGCAGTTTGTTAATGAGAGATCAAACAGGTAAGACTGTTGAATTTTGCTGCAAAACATAGTTCAAGTTAATTATCAAGTCAATGAATTTTGTGGTGTGTAGCATTGTGATATAACATACTGTTAAATAATTTAAATATTAGTATATGAGTCTGGATGAAGACCTGCTCTATATGAAAAGTGCCCTGAAATGTTATGAAATTGGCCTGAATTGATCATAAGTCTTTGTAAAAAGGGGAGATTTGTACAGTTATGACAAATTTTTAAACGTGAATTAGTGTCAGGAGTGATGAGAGTGCTCCTGTCAGTATGAAGGAACAGGTGAGCTGTTCTGTGTGTGAACAAACAAGCATTAGTTCCAATATAAACACTTTCTAAACGACAGTATTGACAATATATTGTTATCATTAAAAGTAAGATATACATAAAGCAATGAAAGGGAATAGTATGAAAGTAATATGAAATAAGCCTGCATATTTTACCATTGAAAATGTGTTAATTGGTTAAGTCAAAATGTGTTTTCCATATCAAATGTGCTAAATCTTTACAGATAATTGTTCTGATGCAGGCTTAATAAATGTACAGTCCTCTGGACAGATTCTTCTTTGTATCAAAAAGACTTCTTCAGTCTGAGGAGCTGTGACAAACTCAGTCATCTTTCCTCCTTGATAGAGAGGAACGATGGTTTGCGAGAGGAGTAAAGGAGGCCATCTTTGTGAAAAGAAACTGTCCATCATTAAACAGAGGTGGAGGCATCCATGTTCAACTGTCCACCTAATGCTGTTATTGCTAGTATCTTACTGTTCATATAAAATATTTGATAATGTTCTTATAGAAACAATTATTGAATAATGTTCATAATGTGTAAATGCTACATGTTCGTCTCAGGCTACTTCTTGTTCTGCCATTAACTCTAAATACTTATTGAATAGTTTATATATGTAGGTCAAACTAGATGTTGAACAACCCATTAAATTTAGCTAAATAAATGCTTAAAAATATATTTCTTACCTGACTTTATAGCAGACGGGTTCCTGAGCTAAATGTGAAATAAGCTGGATTTAAAAATCTGTGGTGTGGTTTATGAGTGGTATCTTGCAAACAAAAACAGCAAACCTCACAGCTAATTGCGTCTACCGGTACATCCAGAGCAAGGAGCGGGCAGCGACAGAGTCAGTCCGACCAGAGGAGGCTTTTTTCGGACACATGAGCTAGAAACGTCTGGAAGTGGCCCTCTTCCTCTTCGCTCTCTGAGTCCTCTGCTGCTGCCCATAGCGCCCATAGCGGCCGAAACTGGTACTGCACCATTTTTGGTACAGTCTGCAGGTAAACAGACTACAGGGCGCATTAGCGCCCATAGCGGCCGAAACTGGTACTGCACCATTTTTGGCCAAAATGAAAAACGGAGATATCAGAGCCAAAAATTGGTGTCAAAAAATATGGGAAAAAATCCATAGATAATACGCTTCGGTGTATAATACGCAGGATATTCAAATGAGCAATAAAAGAGCGTATTATACACAGACGAATACGGTAACCTGGAAAATAACACTTTTTTTGAGGACCATGGGAGACCGGGCGTTCTGTGTGGCTGCCACCCGCCTATGGAACTCCCTCCCTGACTACCTGAGAGCTCCACAGTCACTGGTTGACTTCAAAATTGAACCTCATGAACCTTGAACCTTCAAAATATCACATCATGCTGATGCTGATCTGTTTTCTTGTTGCTGTGTTCATTTGTGACCATCTGCTCATACAGACTCATGTTCATGCTGCTGTTTATAATGATGTTTTTCCACTACTGTACATTAGGGCTTAGTGTATTACTAGCTGATGTTTTTCTCAGTTAATTCTAGATGTTATTACTGTTCTTTTTCTTTTTCTTTTTTTTCTCTTGCATTTGTTGTTGGATGTAACTGGGACCCTGTGTACATAATCTCATTTTCATCACATGTACCACATGCGGTGCAAATGACAATAAAGACTCTCTGACTCTGAAAATTGGCTTGAAGACTTTTCTTTTTAAGCAAGCCTATTCTGCCTCCACATGATTTTATCTTTGATCTTGGTTGATATTATTATTGATTTTACTTGATTTTATCACTTGTTTTATTTATTTATTTATTTTTTAAGCAGGCCTATTCTGCCTCCACATGATTCTGTCTTTTAATCTTAGTTGATATTATTTATGATTTTACTTGATTTTATCACTTGTTTTATTTGTTGTAGCACTTTGAGATTTTTATTAATGAAAAGTGCGGTATAAATTGAATTCATTATTATTATTATTATTACTTTTTGGCATAGATTAGCCCAAACGTTGATTGTGGCCCCTGAGCTGTAGTTTGTTTATATGTTACAGAGAGTAAGAAGGTGATTCTTAATTGAATTTGTACTTACAGTATATTGTGTGGGGGCTTGAGTTAAAAACATTGCTATTTAAGAATATTTGTATGTAGCATTTTCAAAACACCTGAGGCCAGATGCAGACATGGCTACATTCATTAATTCAACCTTTATTTAAGCAGATAAGTCACCTTGCGCCTTGAAGACTCGTTTACAAGTGAGATCTGTTTGGACAAACAATGATACTGTATAACTCAGTGAAAATATTTGTATTAGATAAATGTGTTGCTTATCTTATTTTCAGCATAAAAACTAAACATAGGCATTATTAGTGGTGAGAAACGGTTAGGATGTGAAGGTCAATGTCGCCCAGAGTTCTGTTTTGCCATCATGCTCATCCAGCCCTAAATGATGCATGAATTCTAGCAAGGTTCCAAATACCAAACTAATTATGTCCCTCTTTTGTTTCTTATGTATTATGCTCAACATCTGCATACAGAAAATACATTTATATGGTTCTTTTTGTGCAGTATTGCTCCTAACAGCCTAAGTAGTTGCTAAGTTTGCCTCGAGTTGACACTGATAACTTGTCCCATTAACACTAGCCTTGACCAGGTTCCTTGGGGAGAGCATTGTGTGTCGAATGATTGTTCTTTTTCTACCAGGTTTACCACCCACAGCCTGGTTCGTTAGTGTTTACCTATATATTTTACTCCCACGGAAAAACTAATTAATCAGCAAGTGGTCTCTGTAGCTCCATGCTAATGTGCTCTTTGTAATTAATGATAGTTTGAGGTTAACTTGTGCACCACCAAATACATCTCCCGTGTGTGTTTCTCAACATTGGATTTGTGCACATACGTGGTTTCTTGGTAAAGTTCTGTTACTACCGGTACATACAGTTTATTTTAATGAATTGCTTAACCAATGTTCACAGCTGTTCTAGCTCATATAAATAGATACTGCAGGCTGTTGTACATTTATATGCATGTCAATTATGCTTTTTATGTTAACCAGCATTTATAAGAAGGCATTTAAGGGCCCCTGTCCTTTTCCATATTAGGCATTGACGACTAAGTCTCATTTAGCTTTTTGACAGCAAAGCCAGAAGCTGATTTAGAAAAAAATTCAATTAAATGTGTTCACACAAATTTTGGCAGAGCAACAAAGAGGAACAGTGTATGAGTCTTAATAAAGTTTTGTAAACTATAGTTTTCCTTGATGGGTTTATACATTTCAAGTTGATTCACAATCAGTTATGATATTACCATCGGTCCTCAGTTGGTGTCCTGCAGGTTGTTTTAGTGTGGGGTGGGGTTAGCAGTTTTACAGAAAAGCTATGAGTTTGAGGCACTGGGAGTGTATCACCCTTCCTGACTTTAAAACAAAATGTTAATTTTCCTGTTTCTTTTTTTTTTTTTTCAGACTAAATATTTATGAAATTATCCTGACAACCAGGACTGTGTTAGGCAACTACGGTATGTCTGGAATTAGGCTACATATTGTCATTTCCTAATAATATTGACTTAAGTTAGAAATGACGTCAACTTATTGATTTATTTATTTATTTACAGGTATCTCTGGTAAATGAGTCAATGAGACCATCATGTATAAATAAAGGTATGTTACTTATATAAGGTAATATAAGGCTTATAAGGTTGAATGAATTAAAGATGAATACAAAAAAATTATAGCCCAATATGTGGATCTGTTTTTCTGCCACAACCACAGTAGCTCCTGAGTGGCAGGACTCTCATACCTGTTCCTCATCCAGTCTGACAAGATCTTGTGTATTTAAGGGCCTATACCTCTATAGATCTCTGCTGGAACATTTTGTGGCCTTTAGGTAAGAAGTCTGCAGCCCTCTGTGATCCTTATCTCTGATAAGAACCTACTAACCGGTACTCCTTTGTGTTTTCTCCAGTCCTGAGTTACTTACCTGTGGAAGTCCTGTTTCCTCGAGCACTTCTTCAGTTACCTTCCTGTGAGATGTACAGTCTGGAACCACTTACCTTAGCACCTCATCTTCTAACTGGGTCAGTTCTTGAGTTTCTGTCCTGCCACTTTCCTACGAACCATTACTCATTTCATCACCTCCTGCACCACTGCCTGTTGGAATCCTTCGACTCACTCGCCTACAACCAAGACAAACAAGTAAAGATTTACTTTGGCCACTAAGGATTGTCAAACATCTGGTTTACAAGATACTTTCCAATCCGCTTCCCCACAAATGTATCCTGAGTTCCAACTTCTATTAGTACTCACTGAAAATAAAGATAATTTACCTTTTAACATGGTTGTCTCTCTCACTGTCTGTTTGTCTACTCTGGGTGTAAAACAATTCAAATTATGAGACAATATACAGCGAGGTTATCTTAAATACAAAAACTATACGTTACAGGTTAATTAGGCTTAAAGACCGTGTAAAGTGAATTTCAAGATTTTCTTCAATAAACATTATAAATGTCATAATTGTAATCTTGTAAATGAGTAGAAAGTCTCAAAATTGTAGCTCAAT
Source organism: Garcialebias charrua (assembly GCA_038048925.1). NCBI lineage: Eukaryota > Metazoa > Chordata > Actinopteri > Cyprinodontiformes > Rivulidae > Garcialebias > Garcialebias charrua. The sequence continues at coordinate 12,756 of JBBPBX010045378.1, forward strand.
TAATTTTGGAGTTATAGATCAAACTTTGTTTAAAGATATGTCTGCTTCAGGATTTTTTAGGCGTGGTTTAAATGTGACCGCGTTTCGTCACGCGGTCTAAAGCCCCACCCCCTGCAGCTCCAGCCGTATAAATTCGTTCTTCGCATCGGTGGAGCCATTCACTCGCGAATCGCAGATAGCATCAGATAGCAATAGCATAGATATTTTGTTCATTGTTAGCTAGCTAATCAATTATGCCTCGTTCCTGCATCTTCCCTGGATGTCGCAATGGTCAGGGCACCCGCTTGGTGACTTTATTTTATTTATTTTATTTACTTGATCTCTGCTGCTGCCCTTCGCCTACGTGTGGAGGGACGGGCTCTGACCGTTGTTTGTGCCTATGCGCCAAACGGCAGCGCAGATTACCCACCCTTTTTGGAGTCCTTGGAGGGGGTATTGGAGAGTGCGCCTCCTGGGGACTCCCTTGTTCTGCTGGGGGACTTCAACGCTCACGTGGGCAATGACAGTGAGACCTGGAGGGGTGTGGTTGGGAGGAACGGCCCCCCTGATCTGAACCCGAGTGGTGTTTTGTTGTTGGACTTCTGTGCTCGTCATGGATTGTCCATAACGAACACCATGTTCAGGCATAAGGGTGTACATATGTGCTCTTGGCACCAGGACACCCTAGGTCGCAGTTCGATGATCGACTTTGTTGTCGTCTCATCTGATCTGCGGCCGCATGTCCTGGACACTCGGGTGAAGAGAGGGGCGGAGCTGTCAACTGACCACTACCTGGTGGTGAGTTGGCTCCGATGGTGGGGGAGGATGCCGGTCAGACCTGGCAGACCCAAACGTATTGTGAGGGTCTGCTGGGAACGTCTGGCAGAGTCTCCCGTAAGACGGAGCTTTAACTCCCACCTCCGGGAGAGCTTTGAACACGTTCCGAGGGAGGCGGGGGACATTGAGTCCGAGTGGGCCATGTTCCGCGCCTCTATTGTCGAGGCAGCTTATCAGAGTTGTGGCCGCAAGGTTGTTGGTGCCTGTCGTGGTGGCAACCCTCGAACCCGGTGGTGGACACCGGCGGTGAGGGATGCTGTCAGGCTGAAGAAGGAGTCCTATTGGGCCTTTTTGGCCTGTGGGACCCCGGAAGCAGCAGATAGGTACCGACAGTCCAAGCGGCATGCGGCTCGGGTGGTTGCTGAGGCAAAAACTCGGGCGTGGGAGGAGTTCGGAGAGGCCATGGAGAATGACTTCCGTACGGCTTCGAGGCGATTCTGGTCCACCATCCGGCGTCTCAGGGGGGGAAAGCGGTACGCGACCAACACCATTTATGGTGGGGATGGCGTGCTGTTGACCTCAACTCGGGATGTTGTGAGTCGGTGGGCGGAGTACTTCGAAGACCTCCTCAATCCTACTGGCACGTCTTCCACTGAGGAAGCGGAGCCTGGGGACTTTGGGTCGGGCTCTCCAATCTCTGGAGCTGAGGTCACCGAGGTGGTTAAAAAGCTCCGCGGTGGCAGGGCTCCAGGGGTGGATGAGATTCGCCCTGAGTTCCTTAGGGCTCTGGATGTTGTGGGGTTGTGTTGGCTTACGCGACTCTGCAATATCGCGTGGACATCGGGGGCAGTTCCCTTGGATTGGCAGACTGGGGTGGTGGTTCCCCTATTCAAAAAGGGGGACCGTAGGGTGTGTTCCAACTATAGGGGGATCACACTCTTAAGCCTCCCTGGTAAGGTCTATTCAGGGGTTCTGGAGAGGAGGGTCCGTCGGATAGTCGAACCTCGGATTCAGGAGGAGCAGTGTGGTTTTCGTGCTGGTCGTGGAACACTGGACCAGCTCTACACCCTCAGCAGGGTCCTGGAGGGCGCGTGGGAGTTTGCCCAACCAGTTTACATGTGCTTTGTGGACTTGGAAAAGGCATTCGACCGCGTCCCTCGGGGGGTTCTGTGGGGGGTACTCCGGGAGTATGGGGTACCAGGCCCATTGATATGGGCTGTTAGGTCCCTGTACGACCGGTGTCAGAGCTTGGTCCGCATTGCCGGCAGTAAGTCAGGCTCGTTTCCAGTGAGAGTTGGACTCCGCCAAGGTTGCCCTTTGTCACCGATTCTGTTCATAACTTTTATGGACAGAATTTCTAGGCGCAGCCAAGGTGTTGAGAGGATCCGTTTTGGTGGCCTTAGAATCGCTTCTCTGTTTTTTGCAGATGATGTGGTCCTATTGGCTTCATCAGATCGTGATCTACAGCTTTCGCTGGAGCGGTTTGCAGCCGAGTGTGATGCGGCCGGGATGAGGATCAGTTCCTCCAAATCCGAGGCCATGGTCTTGAGCCGGAAAAGGGTAGCATGCCCTCTCCGGGTCGGGGATGAGGTCCTGCCCCAAGTGGAGGAGTTTAAGTATCTCGGGGTCTTGTTCACGAATGAGGGAAAACTGGAGCGTGAGATCGATAGGCGGATAGGTGCAGCATCCGCAGTGAAGCGGGCTCTGTACCGGTCTGTCGTGGTGAAGAGAGAGCTGAGTCGAAAGGCAAAGCTCTCAATTTACCGATCGATCTACGTTCCCACCCTCATCTATGGTCATGAGCTTTGGGTTGTGACCGAAAGAACGAGATCTCGGATACAAGCGGCTGAAATGAGTTTTCTCCGCAGGGTGTCTGGACTCTCCCTTAGAGATAGGGTGAGAAGCTCAGTCATCCGGGAGGGACTCGGAGTAGAGCCGCTGCTTCTCCACATCGAGAGGAGCCAGTTGAGGTGGCTCGGGCATCTGGTTAGGATGCCTCCTGGACGCCTCCCTGGGGAGGTGTTCCGGGCATGTCCCACCGGGAGGAGGCCCAGAGGAAGACCCAGGACACGCTGGAGGGACTATGTTTCTCGGCTGGCCTGGGAACGCCTTGGGATTCCCCCAGAGGAGCTGCTCCATGTGGCTGGGGAGAGGGAAGTCTGGGCCTCCCTACTTACCCCGGAATTACACTACATGCGTTACGGCTCCGCCCCGCTCCGGTCCGACCTCCGCAGCAAATACGCACCCTTTATAATCAATGACAGAATTTACACTGGCTCCGCACGGCGGCGGTGAGCAGCGGAGAGCGGACGGCAGTCCGTCAAAATTAGAAATTTTTCTATTTCTGCCGGATGACGGAGCTGTGCCGGAGTCAACTTTTGAAGATTACGTCGCACCAACAGGAAAAGGAACGAGCACAACTTCCGTATTTACAAAATAAAATCACCACGGGCGGACTAATCCTAGCTCTATACGGATTTATTTGTACAAAAATGCTGTCAAACTATCATTTATGACTATTCTATGACTAAACTATTATATTTATGACTATGACTACACCTAATAACGCAATACAAAAATAAATAAATAAAAAAGTATTTTATTCTGAAATGTAAACATCACTTCCTGTTGCTCAAACCATGTAGCTCATTTACGAGAGAAGATCAAGGCAGCAGTCTCTCTACAGTTGTTCTCCTTCTTTCCACCGAATGAATTGTTTTGTTCTGACTTACTTATTTATCACTTGATTTATCGCGCGATCTCGCACGTGTCTTGGAGCGGCGCATCCAGGCGGACCTGAGGGGAGCGGAGGCAGTGGGCGAGGACTCACGTCAGCTGCGACATGCGGACCGCAGCGGGGCGGAGCCGCGTGTGGTGTAATTCCGGGGTTAGGCTGCTACCCCCGCGACCCGACCCCTGATAAGCGGACGAAAATGGATGGATGGATGGATGGATCTCTGCTGCTGTCAGCCGCGGACACACAGAGTGGACCTCACGTCCCCCGCGCGCAGCCACTGACACACAGAGTGGACACACCGTCCCCAGAGCACAGCCACTGACACACCTCACGTCCCCCGCACGCAGCCACACACAGAGTGGACCTCACACGTCCCCCGCGCACAGCCACTGACAAACAGAGTGTACACACCGTACAAAATGTTGTTGGTGACCCCTTGTCCTAACAGTCCAGACAGAAACCAGAAAACAGGCCGATGTTTATGTAAATTTTGTGCTTTTTTAAAAGCATTTGAAAGTTGTGATTTTATTGTAGTGCAGTTTAACGTCCAGGAAGCTTGCGGTAGTTAAATCAATACTGCTGATCAACATTGCACAACTATGTGTGGATATTTCTTTCTGTACTTAGTTTTGGGAGAACTCCTGGAACTAAGAATATTTTTCTTTGATTTTTGTGTAGCATGAAGCTGCACTGCTCTAACTATGACCCCTGACCGATATTCATCTTTCAGACTCACCATGAATCATGTGCTTTAAAATTACCTCTGACTTCAATAATGTCTGATGTTTTTCTACACATTTCTCATCAGGGACACAGAGTCAGCTACAGTCTGACAAATGTTTATCTTATTCTTCCTCTGTTTCTAAGAAAGAAAAACAAATCATTAATGAAGTTTGTTTTATTTGATTAACAAGTGTGAACATGAATAATTTTGATTGTTGTTCTCAATCATTATAATGAAATCATGTAAACTATTACAATGTTAATACTAACATATTTCTCTGTTCTGTTTTTTAGAAAGTGATTATTCCTTCAGAGACACCTGTCATGATCAGTCTTTGAGCTGAAGCTGTTTTCTTCAGAGGGGAGTCAAAATGTTCCTTAAGTAGTCAAAACAATATCCTCAGAGCTGTTGTTTTGCACAAAGACCCTTTGAGTAAAAAGCAGTTTGCCTTGGACCCCCGAGCTGAACAGATCGTCTCCGGCTCCGAACTGGAAGATGGTTCGTCTGTGGACCACATCTGAGAGGTCACGCTAAGGTCCACTCGTTCAACTCCTGAGCAGATAAAAATGTTGCTCCGTTACAATTGTTAGAAGTAAATAACTGCAGAAGATGAAGCCTTTTTCCATTGCAAGACTCACGTTCTTGGCTTGAAGTCCAAACGTGCAGAAGGTACTGATGGACGGTGTACCTTCTCATCAACTGTTGCCCTCACAGACCCCTGAAGCTGTCACAGGGATGGTCAGCTACCTTGGGCAGTTCCCGGCGAGTCCTCCTCACGGTGTGTCTGGTCTGATCCACCAGAGAACTCCAGAAAGACGAGTGACCTGGTGCCTTCAAGATGACCCGGTAAGGAGCAGGACCTAGTGACATGTTGATGCCTTGGTCTGGTTATGCTATTTTAAGCTGATGCAACTTGGTAAAGCCTTTCCTAGCTTGCAGTGATGATAAATAACTTCATCTGATCAGATTAAACAACTTATTTCCAACAAAAATCCAAAGTAACTATTTGTTAAAATAGCCAAACTTTGTCTAAATTCATGCGCGTATAAAACTGAAATAATTCCTACTCAAAGAGACAACTTTGCCTTAGATATGGAGATTAATCATTCGTTGAGTAATTGTTAAGTAACTTGCTTATTATTGTTGTTCATCCTTCTTGTTTTATTTTACTGACACTGATTACTTGTTTGGTGCCCCATGTAATTGATTACAAGGTTTAATCATAATATGGTGTTTATTCAATATCTCTGGATGACAAAAGTGTCTTATGAACAGTGTTTGAACAAACTACAAAGGTTTTAGTGAACTGATGGATCTTATGAGTAGCTGTCTCCTGTAGGATCAGACCAGAGCCATATAGAGAGAGAGAGTTGTGACACTCTTTGAACTCGCCGACAGGCGGTCACGTGGTTCATGTAGCGCTCAATCGTTCCAAACAGCTCATCGCTGCCAGTCAGTTTGAGCAGCTATTGGCGCAACATGACACAAAAAAACGACTTTTCTTACTTTGTCCAGCGTCTTTCAATAATTATTGAGCAGTAACAAACTGATTACTTCACTGATTACTGATTATTTCACTGACTATGCGTTTTTTAAAAGCATTTTTAGACGTGGCAGATGCATTTATCATTACAGTGAAACGAAACTGTAAACACATTTGTTAGAAAAAAATGTCTATGCAATACAATGATCAATATAGCCATGTCAACAGTGTTTTATAATGTTACACACGTAAAAAAAACAACAACAGAGAAACACCTATTATGAAGCTATTTCTGATGTTCTCTGCATGAGAATGCTCCACCGTCCACCATTTGATCTGCTCCAGTTTACCTTAGATCATCTGGGATGAAGTCTTCATTTCTGCACATTAGATAATTGTTCTATTTTTTTTTAAATTAGCAACTGAGTACCTGGATAACAGAGTTGATTGTGCTTGTAGCCTGACTATTGTAAAATAGTAATTCACTGATTAAAATGTTAATTTAAATGAAACAGTTTCTAGTTAAAATCATAACAGGTGACAAAATAAGTGTTAATTGTGCAAAAAAAAATTACCAAACAATTTTATATAAAATATGTAAAATGTAAAACAAGCTTTAATAAAGTACTTTACTACTATTTAGACTGTTTATTAATTAAATCATCTCAAGTAGAAGGAGCAACCTCACCATCATCACAACAACACAAGCTGAGTGATGTAAATTTAATCTGCACAAACATTTTCAACCAGAGCTCAAAATGTTTAACTGTCAAAGAAATGTGTAAGAAAATAAACTAATATCACTGTACAGGCACATTTTGAGAGAGGGCACTTCACAAAGACACAGTCAGGCCGTGTGAGACTGAAGGAGGGTCCAACCATTTGTGTTCATCGCCCAGAACCAAATGAGAAGTCCAGCAGAACTTCCACTGACCAGTGATCACACATATTGTTCTAAAGTTCCTGTTTTTTTTCATTCATTCAACCTTTATTTATACAGGCTAGCCTCGTTGAGTCACGGGGACTCATTTACAAGAGGGACCTGTCTCACTCACACCAAACAACCATCCACTCTCACACTCACACCTAGGGTCAATTTAGAGTCACCAATCAGCCTAACAAGCATGTTTTTTGGTCTGTGGGAGGAAACCGGAGTACCCGGAGGAAACCCACGCATGCACGGGGAGAACATGCAAACTCCACCCAGAAAGGCCCCGGACCGGGATTTGAACCGGCAACCTTCTCGCTGAGAGGCAGCAGCTCTACCAGTTGTGCCACCGTGCTGCCCACTGTTACTTTTCTACATTCACCTTATAATCTTGCTGTTTTTGCCATCTTATTTTAATTTGTTTAAAAAAAATCTGTATGTCTCCTTTATAACTGTCTATTGTTGTCACTGTTGTCATCATTCTTTGTTCAAATCAGCTCTCTCTTGTAAATGAGTCCTCGAGGCTCAATGTGATTTACCTGCCTAAATAAAGGTTGAATGAATAAAGTAAACTTTGGTACGAAAGGTGTTAAATTATACACATCATATTTTTATTGAACAATAATCTTCATGCTAACAGTGCCATTGTAATTTCAGAGATTGAGGAGAAATAGAATTGAGGTGAGTGAGATGAGGGAAAGATGAAAATGTATCCTCAGAGGACAGGGATGATGATCCAGGATCGACAGGACCATGAAGATGTATCAACAGGCGATACAATCAGGGAACAGAGATGAAAAACCTGAGGGAACAATTAGAAAACACAAAAAAATTACAAATGCAGGATAGAACTTCAGACATGAACATTAACTGCTGGTGCAAAGAGAATAATCTTCACATGAATGTGAAGAAGACAAAGGAGATGATTGTGGACTTCAGAAGGAACAAACACACCCATGCCCCACTGAAAATAGGTGGGTCTGCAGTGGAAGTGGTCTCCAGCTACAAATACTTGGGTGTACACATGAATGATAACCTCAGCTGGAGCAACAACACCACCAGCCTGATCAAGAAAGGTCATCAGAGACTCTACTTCCTCAGACGGCTGAGACGAGCTGGTCTGAGCAGCCCAGTTCTCACCTCGTTCTACAGGTGTGCAGTGGAGAGCGTCCTGTGCTCCAGCATCAACGTGTGGCATGGAGGCTGCACAGTTGAAGAGAGGAAAGCTCTACAGAGAGTGGTGAAGGCTGCACAGAAGTCTGTTGGAGTCAGTCTCCCCACCATCACAGACATTTACACCTCCAGATGCAGGAAAAGAGCCACCTGCATCATGAAAGACCTCACTCACCCAGCACACTCACTCTTTGCCCCACTCCCCTCAGGACGGAGGTTGAGGAGCATCAAATGTAGAACCACTAGACTGAGGAACAGCTTCTACCCTGAGGCTGTTAGACTCATGAATAAATAAAAATAAAATAAAAAATAAACACTGCAAAATATCACATCATGCTGATGCTGATCTGTTTTCTTGTTGCTGTGTTCATCTGTGTTCATCTGTGACCATCTGCTCATACAAACTCATGTTCGTGCTGCTGTTTATTCCCACTATATTAGGCTTAGTGTATTACTAGTTGATGTTTTTCTTAGTTAATTCTAGATGTTATTACTGTTTTTCTCTTGCATTTGTTGTTGGATGTAACTGGGACCCCGTGTACATAATCTCGTTTTCATCACATGTACCACATGCGGTGCAAATGACAATAAAGACTCTCTCTCTCTCTCTCTCTCTCTCTCTCTCTCTCTCTCTCTCTCTCTCTCTCTCTTTCTCTCTCTCTCTCTCTTAACACAGTTCTGCGAAGAAAAATGTTAATGGGAAAATAAATACTGACATTTTTTTTTTACTAAAGATCAAATGAAGGCAACTGGCATGAAGAATAACTTCCCAGTTCCATCTGATAGTTTAATCATTAAAAAAAATGTGTTACCTTTCTACAATTTATTGATGCCGTCTCATCTCAACTTGACCCATAACTAATAATATAAAACTATAATGTAAATTAACAGTCCTGCAGTAAATACCTGTTGGAGTCCTGCCTCCCCCTCCAGCACCTCAAGCAGCAGCAACCTCAAGCAGCAGCTAATCAGCTGATTAGCTACACCTGCACCTGCCTCCTAGACCTTCACCTCCTGATCTATTTAAACCACAACCAGACGTTCAGCCTACGCTCGAACATTGATTACCTTGGGTAATATTGTCACAGCCTCTGACTCCTAGTTTTGACTCGTCTGCATTAACCTGTTTTGCCTTTGCCCTTGCCCGTTTGTTCAGCTCCTGTTCAGTCCTGCCTGTTCACCCGTCTCCAAGGCTGCGTCTGGTTGCCAACCCTGCACACCAAACCCATAACTAAGGACTTCATTCTGGACATCTTCACCACTCTTCAACTTCGTCTGTACTCACCCACTGGACCCACAGTCTCTCCGGACCTCGCCCTCCGTAACCCATTACTCCGACGCCACCTGCAAACAAATTCTACAGTAAGGACAAATACTTCTATCAGCACAATTGTCATAAAGAATCATTGGACCTCAGGATATTCACCGCCTCCCCTCTTCTCTCCACAGCCCTTTCCAGTTCCTGCACTGTAAATAAAAAGATCACTTTTGTACTCGCTTGTCCTCGTGTTCTTTGGTCTGCCATTTGGGGTCATATTCAGCAAACATCATGTTAGAATGTTCGAGCCACCAAGACCCTCAAGGCCAGACCAAAGACAGTCAGAGGGACCAAGCAATATTAGCTCTACAGGCCCGGAGTGAACGTAACGAGCAAACTCTAACTAAACTTCTCACCCAACAGAGTGAACTTGGTAGCATGATACATGCTGTTGGACAACAAGTCGCCGCCATGACTACCAAAGGCCCCGAACCACTCCGTCCACCCGAACCTACTCCAGTTTCAGTACCAGCATCAACATACAGACATGAACCTGATGTCAGACCTACCGAACTCTTTGGTGGAGATTCCAAGCTGGTGGGTGGTTTCCTCCTCCAATGCGAGCTCGCGTTCAACCAAGCACCCATCAGGTACGCCACCGACTCGTCCCGCATCTCTTATATTATCAATGCCCTGAAAGGCGACGCTCTGCAGTGGGCCACCGCTCACCTCCGTTCACGTTCCTTGTCCTCCATGTCTTTCACGAACTTTATAAGAGACTTTAAACTAGCTTTCGATCACCCTTTGTTGCAAGAGGAAGCGCAACAAAGATTATTCACAATCAGACAGGGTTCAAGATCTGTCGCCGAGTTCTCCATCCGTTTCCGGGTGATCGCGGAAGAGTCAGGATGGGGTGAAATCGCACTGAAAAGCGCTTTCCGAAACGCGCTTAATGACAACATTAAGGACCAAATCGCCACACAAGAGCCTCCCCAGGATTTAGAAGACCTGATCTGTCTCGCAATTAGAATCGACACTCGAAATAGAGAACGTAAATTGGAAAGGGACTACAAATCTTGGGACCGCCCCTCAACCGGAAGTAGTTCCGCGACACCAGTCTTCCCCGAACCAGAGCCAATGCAGGTGGGTCGGGCAAAACTGTCCCCTGAGGAAAGACAACGCAGATTAACTGCAAATGAGTGTTTATATTGTGGAAAGCATGGTCACTTTGTGAAAAATTGTCATCTCCGTTTAAAAGGCCAGAACCACCAATAAATCAGGAGATATTGGTGGGTAATTTAACTTCAACTCCTGAGAAAAAATTTTGTCTCCCTGCTACTGTTTATTTTGATAATGATACTTTTACCACTCAGGCTTTAATTGACTCCGGTGCAGAACAGAATTTGATTTCCTTGGATATTGTGAAGCTTCTTAACCTACCCATGCTTCCTTTAAACAGCTCTGTCAGTGTCAGAGGTCTCACTGGACAGACCATCACCTCCATCTCCCACTGGACTCAAAACATCCACCTGGTGTTGTCAGGTAACCATCATGAGAAATGTGATTTTTTCATTTTTGATTCCCCTAAGTCCCAATTGATTTTAGGTTACCCATGGCTGTTAAAACACAATCCCCAGATTAACTGGAAAAATAACATGATTGAACATTGGGGTGAGGCTTGTTTAGTCGATTGTTTACGTTCTGCCATCTCTTCTGGTTCTGTCTCACCCCCCAGTAAGGAAGAGATTGACCTTTCCAAAGTGCCCTCCGTATATCATGCGCTTGCCCCAGTTTTTAGTAAACAGAAAGCCATCTCCCTACCACCTCACAGACCCTATGATTGCCCCATAGATCTCCTTCCTGGTGCCCCGCTGCCGTCTAGCAGACTGTACAACCTGTCAGGCCCAGAGAGGGAGACAATGAGGCAATACATAGAGGAATCTTTAAAGTCAGGTATTATCCGCCCGTCTACTTCTCCCCTCGGTGCAGGGTTTTTCTTTGTTTCAAAGAAAGATAAGACTTTGAGACCCTGCATCGACTTCAGGGGACTTAATAACATCACTATCAAAAATAAGTATCCCCTTCCTCTGATTGACTCTGTGTTTGAACGGCTTCAGGACTCCAGAATGTTCACTAAACTCGATCTCCGCAACGCCTATCACTTGGTGAGAATGCGAGAAGGGGACGAATGGAAGACCGCTTTTAAGACACCCCTAGGACACTACGAGTACTTGGTCATGCCTTTTGGTCTCACTAACGCCCCTGCCGTTTTTCAAAACTTAATCAATGATGTCCTGAGAGATTTCCTGGATGATTTTGTGTTTGTTTATCTTGATGACATTTTGATTTTTTCCAAAGACCCCGCTCAGCACACTGGACATGTCAAAGCAGTCCTCCAAAGGCTTCTGGAAAACAAACTGTATGTGAAAGCTGAGAAATGTGAATTCTCTATGTCTTCTGTGCCCTTTCTGGGCTTCATTTTTGAAGAGGGACGGGTTCGAACCGACCCGGAGAAAACAAGAGCGGTGGCAGAGTGGCCCACACCCCAGGACAGACGACAGCTCCAACGGTTCCTGGGCTTTGCAAATTTCTACCGACGCTTCATCAAAAACTATAGTCAGGTAGCCTCTCCATTAACACAACTCACCTCTCCCATCCGTAAATTTTTCTGGTCCCCAGAGGCGGAGGCCGCCTTCCAGGAACTTAAGAGGCTCTTTTCATCCGCTCCCATCCTTTCCCATCCTGACCCTCATCGTCAGTTTATCGTGGAGGTGGACGCATCCGCTACGGGTGTGGGAGCGGTGCTCTCGCAACGATCCCCTACTGATGGTAAGATCCACCCATGCGCTTTCTTTTCTCGGCGTCTGTCCCCTGCCGAACAAAATTACGATGTGGGTAACAGAGAACTGTTGGCCATCAAGATGGCTCTTGAAGAATGGAGACATTGGTTGGAGGGGTCTGAATTGCCATTTGTGATATGGACAGATCACAAGAATCTTGCCTACATTCAGGGAGCAAAGAGGCTCAACGCCCGTCAAGCACGTTGGTCTTTGTTTTTTGCACGTTTCAATTTCTCCATCACATACATACCTGGTTCTCGTAACATTAAGCCTGATGCTCTTTCCCGCCAGTTCTCCTCCTCAGAGACTGAATCGCCTGAGACTATTCTTCCTCACTCTTGCACCGTAGCGGTCATGACCTGGGACATTGAGAGAGAAATCCTGGAGGCCCAGAAGACTGAACCGGACCCTGGCACTGGTCCCCCAGGGAGAAAGTATGTTCCCTCTGCAGCCGTCAGCAAGGTCCTCCATTGGATCCACACAGCAAAGTTCTCCTGCCATCCAGGTATGAGTCGCACCCTCTCCTTGACAAAGAGACATTTCTGGTGGCCTAACATGGAGAGGGATGTCAGACAATACGTGTCTGCCTGCACCACTTGTGCATGTAACAAAGCCACTAACAAACCCCCAGCAGGTCTCCTCCTTCCACTCCCTACTCCTGGGCGTCCGTGGTCCCACATAGCCTTGGACTTTGTCACCGGACTGCCAGTTTCTGAGGGTAATTCTGTTGTATGTACTGTCATCGACCGTTTCTCCAAGGCGGCACACTTCATACCCCTAGTAAAATTGCCCTCGGCATCTGAGACGGCACAGATCATGGTCAAACATGTTTTTCGTCTGCATGGTATACCTCTCGATATTGTTTCCGACAGGGGCCCTCAATTCATCTCTCAAGTCTGGAAAGCATTCTGTCAAGCCTTGGGTGCCACCTCCAGCCTGACGTCTGGTTATCACCCTCAATCGAATGGACAAACTGAGAGGTGTAACCAAGAGCTCGAAGCCGCTTTGAGGTGTGTCATTGAACATAATCCTACCACCTGGAGCCATCACCTGCCTTGGGTTGAGTATGCTCATAATTCTCAAGTTTCGTCTGCTACTGGTTTGTCCCCGTTTGAGGCCTCTTTGGGATACGCTCCGCCCTTATTTCCGTCACAGGAAACTGACATTTCTGTTCCCTCTGTCCAGCATAATCTCCGTCGGTGTCGCAGGGTTTGGCGCCAGACCAGGGCAGCTCTCCTCAAGACGGCTGAACAAAACAAGCGGTTTGCTGACCGCCACCGTTCTTCTGCTCCCGACTACCTGGTGGGGCAGAAGGTTTGGTTGTCCACCAGAGACATTAAACTAAAGGACACTCCCAGGAAGCTGGCCCCCAGGTTCATTGGCCCCTTCCCGATTGTCAAGATCATCAATCCTGCTGCTGTCCGACTTCAACTGCCTTCCACCCTGCGGATCCATCCCACGTTCCATGTCTCTCAGATTAAACCCGTCTCCTCCAGCCCACTTCACCCTCCAGCCGACCCTCCTCCTCCGCCTCGATTCATCGACAATGACCCTGTCTACTCGGTCCGGCGCCTGCTGGACGTTCGTCGCAGGGGTCGTCAACTCCAGTACCTGGTGGATTGGGAGGGCTATGGCCCCGAGGAGCGATCGTGGGTTCCCCGCTCCTTCATTCTGGACCCCTCCCTTATCTCGTCTTTTTACAGGGACCACCCGGACAGGAGATCGCCTGGAGGCGATGCTAGAGGAGGGGGTACTGTTGGAGTCCTGCCTCCCCCTCCAGCACCTCAAGCAGCAGCAACCTCAAGCAGCAGCTAATCAGCTGATTAGCTACACCTGCACCTGCCTCCTAGACCTTCACCTCCTGATCTATTTAAACCACAACCAGACGTTCAGCCTACGCTCGAACATTGATTACCTTGGGTAATATTGTCACAGCCTCTGACTCCTAGTTTTGACTCGTCTGCATTAACCTGTTTTGCCTTTGCCCTTGCCCGTTTGTTCAGCTCCTGTTCAGTCCTGCCTGTTCACCCGTCTCCAAGGCTGCGTCTGGTTGCCAACCCTGCACACCAAACCCATAACTAAGGACTTCATTCTGGACATCTTCACCACTCTTCAACTTCATCTGTACTCACCCACTGGACCCACAGTCTCTCCGGACCTCGCCCTCCGTAACCCATTACTCCGACGCCACCTGCAAACAAATTCTACAGTAAGGACAAATACTTCTATCAGCACAATTGTCATAAAGAATCATTGGACCTCAGGATATTCACCGCCTCCCCTCTTCTCTCCACAGCCCATTCCAGTTCCTGCACTGTAAATAAAAAGATCACTTTTGTACTCGCTTGTCCTCGTGTTCTTTGGTCTGCCATTTGGGGTCATATTCAGCAAACATCATGTTAC
>JBBPBX010045379.1:10921-27057 GCA_038048925.1 Garcialebias charrua
CACGACAGCAACTACAGACTATGACAAACGCCGCGATTAGCATGCCAGCACAGTCCGTGCACGTGGTTAGCAAAAGCCGCAGCATGCTAACGCACCACAGTAGCAAAGCAACAGGCCACAGCAACGAAGGCGTCGCTCAAAGCAAAAATATGTGCAGAGCATGTGGGAGAGGACACAGCCGCACAGAGGAATGTCCCGCAAAAGGACGCCAGTGCAATAATTGCAAGAAATTTAACCATTTCGCCAACGTGTGCAGGACGAAAGCACCACAGCGCAAACAAAGCTTTGCACCCAGAAGAGTGCATCATGTCGCAGACAGCCACGAACAGCCACAAGAGGAGCTGTTTATCGACACAATCACTACAAAGTATGAAAATACTAACAAAGAACAAGCTTATGCAGAGTTGGAAGTTGGAGAAAAAAGACAAAAACTCAGCTTCAAAGTAGACACTGGGGCACAAGCGAACATAATACCAGCAGGAACATTTCATCAAATGTTTGGTAGTATGCCATTAAACCCCACGACTAGTAAACTCACAGCATATGGAGGTCAAACACTAAAAACAGAGGGTTCGTGCAGATTGTCGTGCAGCTACAAAAACACGTCTGTTTGGCTGGAATTCGACATAGTCTGTGCCAACGCACCTCCTGTTTTGGGCATGAGAGCATGTTTGGACTTAAATATAGTCAAACTAGTACACACTGTTGGTGTGCAGCTCAAGAAAACACAGACATTTATGAGGAATTTGCTGATGTGTTTCAAGGGATTGGTCTGTTTCCAGGAGAATGTCAGATCGAGCTAAAACCCTCAGCATCGCCCGTGGTGTGCCCTCCACGACGCATACCTTTTGCCCTCCGTGACCGCCTAAAGGCTGAATTGGACGAGATGGAGAAAAACGACATCATACAGAGAGTCACAGAACCAACTGAATGGGTGAATGCTCTCGTCGTCGTAGAAAAACCTAAGACTAAAAAGCTGAGAGTCTGTCTGGATCCACGTCCACTAAACAAAGCGATCCAGAGACCACACTACCCACTACCGACCTTGGACGACGTAACACCAAAACTGGCTGGAGCAAAGTATTTCAGCGTGTTGGACGCGAGGTCAGGATACTGGACAATTAAACTCAACGAAGAATCATCGATGTTGACCACTTTCAACACAATTTATGGCAGGTATCGCTTCAAAAGACTGCCATTTGGGATCATCTCAGCTCAAGATGAGTTCCAGAGAAGAGTGGATGAAGCCTACGAGGGACTGCCAGGCGTGGCTACCATCGTGGACGACATTTTAGTGTACGGAAGCACTAAACAAGAGCACGACGCAAACCTACACTCAGTTTTGGAGAGGACCCGCCAAAAGGGTATAAAACTGAACAAAGACAAAAGCGT
Source organism: Garcialebias charrua (assembly GCA_038048925.1). Taxonomy (NCBI): domain Eukaryota; kingdom Metazoa; phylum Chordata; class Actinopteri; order Cyprinodontiformes; family Rivulidae; genus Garcialebias; species Garcialebias charrua. Next base: position 12,314 of record JBBPBX010045379.1, read on the forward strand.
AATTTGTGTACCCGAAGTCAACTATTTTGGACACACGTTGACCTGTGATGGTATTCGTCCAGACCCTAACAAGATTGAGGCCATCAGAGACATGCCACCGCCTCAAAACAAGTCTGAACTAGAAACCATACTGGGCATGGTCACCTACCTCGCAAAGTTTGCACCACGACTGTCAGAAGTGACTGCGCCGCTCCGAGAACTCCTGAAAGAAAAGAACGAGTTCGTATGGGACACAAACCAAGAAGCCGCTTTCAAGTGTGTGAAAGATCTACTCACAACAGAACCAGGTCCAGTACTCCAGTACTTCGACCACAAAAAGGAAGTAAAGCTGCAAGTAGATGCTTCAAAGTACGGTTTAGGCGCCGTATTGCTACAAGATGAAAAACCAGTAGCCTACGCATCTAAAACCCTCAACGAGACTGAAGTAAACTACGCACAGATTGAGAAAGAACTCTTCACAGTACTCTTTGGCTGTAAACGTTTTCACCAATACCTGTACGGACGTCAGGTAATCGTTGAATCGGACCACAAACCATTGGAGTCAATTATGCGAAAACCCCTCGCAGCCGCTCCTCCAAGACTTCAACGAATGATCATACAGCTACAGAGGTACGACATCGTCATCATACACAAACCAGGCAAGCATATACCCGTCGCAGACACGTTATCCAGAAAGCCCACTGCACGCCACGATCCTTCATTAAGCGAAGGTATGGACTTCCAAGTGCACACTGTGATGGACAATGCACCTGTGAGCGACCGCAAAATGATGGAAATCAGAGACGCTACAGCAAGAGATGAACAACTCATACTCTTAAAGAGGATTATCCAGTCGGGTTGGCCAGAATCAGCCAAGAAATGCCCACAAGCTGTTTCAGAATACTGGAACATTAGACATGAGCTCTCAGAAGCTAATGGTATTCTTCTAAAAGGTGAGAAAATTGTTATTCCAAATGTGTTGAGAACTGAAATGTTGTTACGTATACATACAGGGCATTTAGGAATGGACAAATGTAAACAGAGAGCTAGAGATATATTGTTTTGGCCAGGTATGGGAAAACAAATAGAGACACTAGTTGGGTCATGCGACATCTGTTTGGAGCACAGAAGCTCACTCCCAAAAGAACCAATGGTTTCTCACCCAATACCAGACCAACCTTGGCAAGCTGTAGCGACAGACCTGTTCAAATGGAACAACATCGACTACATCGTCACTGTAGACTACTACAGCAGGTACTTTGATGTGGAAAAAATTCCCAACCTCACATCATCAGTGGTTATTCAAAAACTAAAAGCCACATTCGCCAGATTTGGAATTCCACAGACTGTAGTAAGTGACAATGGACCCTGTTACAGCTCACAAGAATTCAAAAACTTCGCCAAAGCATGGGACTTTGAACACATAACAAGCAGCCCCATGTACCCACAGAGCAACGGGTTGGCAGAAAGAACTGTGAGAACTGTCAAGGCTCTCATGGAGAAAGCACACATGAAGAGAACAGACCCCTACCTCAGCCTGTTGGAATACAGGAACACCCCAGTTGATGGATTCAAATCACCAGCACAACTGCTGATGAGCAGGAGACTTCGCTCAATCCTTCCATCCACGAAAGAGCAACTACAACCTGAACTAACTCGCCAGAGCGACATTCGCCGCAGAAGACAGAGATGTCAAAAGCGACAAAAGTGGTACTACGACAGAACTGCCAAACCACTGCCAGCGCTGCCACCGGGATCTGCTGTTCGTTTTCAACTGCCAGATGTTACTTGGAAACCAGCAACTGTCATCGGACCAGCAAAGACTAATCGCTCATACCACATCAAGACGGAAGATGGTTCTGAAATCAGAAGGAACAGACGGCATCTGATTCCAACTCCCGATGTCACCACACCAGATTATCCAGAACCAGAACCACCAAACATTGCACAACAAACAGGCATGGACAGTGAAGAAAGTTCAGAGTACACACCTCTGATACAAACCCGATCAGGTCGAGTGGTGAGACCCAGAAACGTTTTGGATTTGTAAAAAAAAAAAAAAAAAAATGCTTGTGAAATGTATGTTCAAGAATTGTGAAAAAAAAATCGAAAAAAATGCTTGTAAAATGTATGCTCAAATTTTGCATTTACAGCAGGTGTTGTGTTAAATGTCATGTGTAGAGATTTTGTATTGGTTATAGATTTTGATACAATAGGTTCTGATTAGTATGTGTTATAGAAGGACATTTATTTTTATTTCAAAAAAAGGGAGATGTAATATCCTGTCACGTACATATACGTGCTTACGTTAGAATGTACGTGATGACGTAGTTACGTAGTTGACGCAACTTTACGTTAGTTACGTTGTTGTTGTATTGACCAGATGAATGGCGGACATGTTGAATAAAAGCTCGTAGTGAACCAGACCGAATCTTCTACCATCCTTCGATCCTGTCGGTAATCGTGCACATTAAAGATAGCTGTATCAAAGATGGACAGCTGATCTTTTACACCCTGAAATCTTGTTTTTGTACTGTTTCACGTCAGGAGGAACGCTTGCTGCGCACACGAAGACAGGGAAAATGAGCAGAGAGTCTCCGCTTGCTATCTGCTGCGTCTCCCATACTAAAACACAGCGCCCCATGGTCCTAGAGGCACCCGGTTTCAGAAGGACAACATAGGAACTGACTAAAACACAGCGCCTCTAGCGGACAATAATAATAAATTCAATTTATACCGCACTTTTCATTAATAAAAATCTCAAAGTGCTACAACAATAAAACAAGTGATAAAATCAAATAAAATCAATAATGGTATTAACTAAGATTAAAAACAGAATCATGTGGAGGCAGAATAGGCCTGCTTAAAAAATAAAAAAAAATAAAAAATAAAACAAGTGATAAAATCAAGTAAAATCAATAATACTATCAACCAAGATCAAAGATAAAATCATGCGGGGGCAGAATAGGCTTGCTTAAAAAGAAAAGTCTTTAAACCGCTTTTAAAGTCAACCAGTGACTGTGGAGCTCTCAGGCAGTCAGGGAGGGAGTTCCATAGGCGGGGGGCAGCCACACAGAATGCCCTGTCTCCCATGGTCCTTAATTTGGTTCGTGGAATGTGAAGTAGATTACTGTTCTGTGATCGTAGAGACCGGGTGGATGAATATGGTGCAAGAATGTCCTTTAGATAGTCAGGTGAAGTTCCATGTAAGCATTGATGTGTAATGAGAGCAGTTTTGTATTGAATTCTGTAGGTGACAGGAAGCCAATGGAGGTTATGAAGAATGGGTGTAATATGTTCAAATTTACGAGCTCTCAATAAAATCCTTGCTGCACTGTTTTGAATATATTGAAGTTTCTGAAGGTTTTTGCCAGGGATTCCAATAAACAGGGAGTTGCAGTAGTCGAGCCTGGAGGAGACAAAGGCATGGACGAGTTTCTCAGCATCGGAAAAAGTCAGAGATGGGCGAAGTCTGGAGATGTTTCGAAGATGGAAGAAGCAAGTTTTAAACAGATGCTTAATGTGATTTTCAAATGTAAGATGAGAGTCCATTTTTATTCCAAGATTTGTAACAGAGGTGGAGAGGGGGATGTCTTGACCAGAGAAGGAGATTGTTGTTAAAGTTGATGTTTGTATCTGGTGAGGGGTGCCAATCATTATGGCCTCAGTCTTGGAGCAGTTTAACATAGGAACTGCAGATTTTTAAGAAAATAGTAGGGATGCACCGATAAATCGGCCGGCCGATCGATCGGCCCCGATTTCCTTAATTTGGGGAAATCGGCGATCGGCCGATCGTTAAATGAGAAGCCGATTTTATCCACCGATCGCACATGCCTCTGAAAATCAGCCGCTGTCCCTTTTTCTCTGCTGTGAGAGGAGGTGGGGGTGGGGTGGGGGGCTGAGAGGGGGCTGACTCAGACCCGCCCACCAGGTCACGTCTGCACATGCGCGTTAAACAGTCAACACAGGTCACCCGGAGCAGCCATGTTGTCTGTTTTGGAAGTTCTACAATTTTAAAATGAGCAAAAGATCGCAATTTGTGTAAAGCTGAAGTAAGTCGTGGTGGAGCCACAACAAAAACCTTTAATACAACAAGCCTTGTTCGCCATAATAAGAAATCGCCACGCAGCCAAGTGTGCAACGTTTGAAGCGAGCAACCAAGCTAAGCTAATGCTAATGCTAGCGCTATCAAAGAGCCAGTCGGTGTGTCGCTGTTAACTTTTATGAGCACGAAAAGAGTAAAGCTACCACGAGGAAAAGTGATGGAGTTCATGGCATTAAACGACCAGCCCTTTTCAATCATTGAGGACAAAAGTTTTAGAAGCTTAATGCAGCACGTGAGCCCACGATAATAATATGCCGAGGCGAATATATTTTTCTGATGTTTCGTTACCGGAGTTCAGCCAAGCTTTGAGAGACACCAGCAGCCTGCTAAAAGCTAATCCAAATACACTCAGCTTTACAACAGACATCTGGACTTCTGATGTAAGTTTAATATCCATGTTAAGTTTTACTGCACAGTGGATTGATGAACAATTCGAACGTCATCAAGTACTCAAGCACAGACCGTGGTGTGGGTAAAGCCAAAGCTACACTGCTGGAGGCTGTTGTGAGAAGATTCATCAACTTTGAGCATGATGAGAGCCCCAGCTTGGCCACTATTCTGGATCCAAGGCAAGTAACTGTGAATACTGTATTATATTTTAATCACAATTACTTTTAGCCTACTACTATATTTCAACAAACATTTAAATTAAATTTAAAATAAACATTTCTTGATTGAAAATTTCAATAATCAAGAAATGTTTATTTTAAATTTAATTTAAATGTTTTTTTAAATTGCATGTAAATAAAGAAATGCATTTCTTTATTTACATGCAATTTAAAAAAACTTTTAATGTATACAAAACACAATGATTGACCCATCTTTCTTTGCTTATGCAAAACAAGGTACAAAAATCGCTACTTCTAAGCAGAGGGGGGACCAGATGCACACCTGCTGCAGGAACATTCTCTGAAGTGGGACCTCCTGACATCGATGAATCTGCAGCAAAAAGGTGTAGTCTACTGTTTGCAGTTCACAACGAAATCTTAAAGGAGAACATTGAAAAGGAGCAACAGCTGGCCAGCCCTTCAGCTATGCAGGTACAGAACTCCCTGTTTATTTCCTGTCGAAAGGGGCCAGGACCAATTGGTCTACTGGAGGATCAATGAAAATTGTTTCCCTCATCTTGCCTGAACCTATCTCTCTGCCCCATGCACAAGCATTGAAAGCGAGCACCTGTTTAGTTGGCTGGACATGTAGTAGATGAGAAAAGAAGTCGCCTGTCTGGTGACAAAGCAGAAATGCTTTTGTTCATCAAGAAAAACCTGCCACTAATGAAAAAATGACTGGAATAAGTCTGTGAGGACAAACTTACCTGTGCGAGTGTTATTTCTTATTACCCACTGACTTGAAAATGTTACACATGCTGCATTATCTTTTTTTGTTTTTTAAATTTTTAAATGAAAATAAAAATTAATTTAAAATGTAACAAGTGAAAGAGTAAAATAAACTGATTTTTTTTATGGTTAAACTTTGTTTACAATAAAGTAAGATTGGAAAATTTAAGGTACATTTTGACCTTTTCATACCTGAAAATCGGTATCGGAAAATCGGAATCGGCAGGTCAGACTTTCTAAAAATCGGTGATCGGCCAGAAAATTGAAATCGGTGCACCCCTAGAAAATAGCGTTTATTCTTTTTTTTAATAATTCAGATTTATCCGGGGGCCAACTACAAAAACCCTGGCGGGCCGGATGCGGCCCCCGGGCCGCATGTTTGACACCCCTGCTTTATGTGAATGGAGCCTGATAGAGAGAATGGAGACTGTGTTAGGATAGGCTAAGTGCTTGGTGACTGTACAGTACTGTGTACAAATGTACACAGTACTTTATACTGTGTATAAATAGACTGTACAGTCTATTTATACATTAAAAAAAAATATATATATATTTTTTAAATTAATAGATAAATGTACAGTACTGTACAGTCACCAAGCACTTAGCCTATCCTAACACAGTTTTTAAAGATGAAGGAGTGAGTTGAATTGTCTCCCCAGCAGGCTCCATTCACATAAAGGGAGCTACTTTCACTTTCACTTTATGTGAAAGGGACACAATTCAACTCACTCCTTCATCTTTAAAAACTGTGTTAGAATAGGCTAAGTAGTGACTGTACAGTACTGTACATGTATTCATTTATAACAACAAAAATAAATACCCTGATGCATGCTCAATAATCCAGGTAGAAAAATCTAAAAAAGCTAAGTCTGGTCCTCTGGACATTCAAAAAAACAAAACAAAACAAGCACAAAAAAAAACTGTAGAAACGTTTCGTCTTTCGTCCAAAAGACTTCCTCAGTCTGAGAAGCTGTGTTCAGCTCAGTCTTATAAATAGCACCCTCCCACAGTGGATCAACCAGTTGGCTGATGACAGCCTGAAACCAGCTGCTCACATGAGCAAGGAGGACCATCAGCCTGACGCCTGATCAGCCGAAGCAGCCACTTTACATTGAAAAGGAGCAACAGCTGGCCAGCCCTTCAGCTATGCAGGTACAGACCTATCGGAGGTTCCTGTCGAAAGGAGCCAGGACCCAATGGTCCACTGGAGGATCAATGAAAATTGTTTCCCTCATCTTGCTCTACTTGCCCGAACGTACCTCTCTGCCCCATGCACAAGCATTGAAAGCGAGCACCTGTTTAGTTGGCTGGACATGTAGTAGGTGAGAAAAGAAGTCGCCTGTCTGGTGACAAAGCAGAAATGCTTTTGTTCATCAAGAAAAACCTGCCACTAATGAAAAAATGACTGGAATAAGTCTGTGAGGACAAACTTACCTGTGTGAGTGTTATTTCTTATTACCCACTGACTTGAAAATGTTACACATGCTGCATTATCTTTTTTTTAAATTAAAATAAAAATAAAAATTAATTTAAAATGTAACAAGTGAAAGAGTAAAATGAACTGATTTTTTTATGGTTACACTTTGTTTACAATAAAGTGAGATTGGAAAATGTAAGGTACATTTTGACCTTTTCACACATGAAAATCGATATCGGCCAAAATCGGAATCGGCAGGTCAGACTTTCTAAAAATCAGTGATCGGCCAGAAAATTGAAATCGGTGCACCCCTAATCAGCTCAGTTCTTAAGGCCCCACAATCAGCCAGCCTGGAGAACTCAGCTGAAGTGTGTGATGCCTCTTACCCACCGCACAACTGCAAACGCTCCTGCCGTCCCCTTTTTGCCGCTGGTCACGGTCCCACTGACCACTGAACACCGTCTGATGACGTACACTAGGGGGTAGCAGAGGGAGGGGTCTCTGGCTTGTTTTCCGGGTTCAGTTGTTGTTTTAACTGCACCTCCGACGGTCTTCGATGAGATTAAAACTTTTTTTTATGTTTGGGGTGATCTACACTGGAGAGTACAGCAGCCTGTCAGCAGCAACTGTAAAAATGCCACGTTTCTTACCGGAGTTTGGTTCCAATTCCTGGAGGCTGGATCCGGTGAGTTTAAAAAGTCCGAAAAAAGTCCCGTTGTGGTTGTGTAATCAGATAGCGAGGCTCTCCCGACTGTTTGCCGGATGCGTCGAGCCGCCAGAGATCAACATTTGGGACGTCTGCGGCTCGACGGCGACGCGCGCGTGCGTGTGCAGGCTGCCGTCGCGCCGCTTCGATCAGTTGAATCTCGCCGCTTCCTTGTTCCCCGTGACTCCACGCGTCTCCTCCATAGACTTTGAATGTAAACCGGTGTTATCCGGCCGCTTCGGCCGCCCGACGCCGGGGGCGGTGGGTAGGAGGCATGAGGACTTCCTGAGCTTTTTGACCAACAAGGGTGCAAACATTAGAGCTCTCATAAGCCCTCCTTCTTGTGACCCCCTCCATCTCTGTTACATGCTCTGCTGTTTTCAGTCAGTTTGAGCTCGTCACCCTGCCTTTTTTAAAAGACATCACTGACCATATGAAGTCTGCTGGGTCTCCAAATGATCCCATCCCACCTCGTCTTTTTAAAGAGGTTTGTCACACGGTAGCTCCTTCTGTGTCCCAAATCATAAATGGTAGCTTGGCAAGTGGACAGGTACCTGCAAGTTTTAAACACGCAGTTGTGACACCACTGATTAAAAAACCCGGTCTTGACTCCACAGACATGTCCAATTTTAGGCCTATTTCAAAACTGCCCTTTGTTTCAAAGATCTTGGAGAAAATTGTGTACAACCAGTTAACTGCTTACTTAAAGTCAAAGTCAAAGTTATTGTCAGAACTGCAATATGTACAGGACATACACAGGATTGAAATTGTGTTTCTCTCAGTCCCTCGGTGCAACAGTAACCATTTAAACACTAAAACACTAAAACATTTAATAAACATAAGCATAAAATAGTAAAAGTGTAACACTGTCCTGAGTTTTTGCATAGTAGTATAAAAGTATGAAAATTTACACCAACACTAAAACACTAAACATTTAATGAACATAAGCATAAAATGAAATAATAAAAGTGTAATACTGTCCTGAGTTTTTGCATAGTAGTATAAAAAGTATAAAAAGTATATCTATAAAATAAACTGAAGGTTCTAGCATTGACATTTGCAAAGAGTGGCAAAGCAGCACATGAGTTAATGTACACAGTATATGTATGAGGTAGTTGATGTTGGTATAGAGGCAAAGGGGCATATGCAGTAAGGCACATAAGGCACATTGGGCATCCTTAAATAAGGCTAGTCAGAGAATACTGTATATGTATCAGCAGTAGTTCAAAAAAGGCGTTCAATACAGAAACAACTGGACTTGTAACAGAAGACGTTTCGCTCATCATCCGATGAGCTTTCTCAATTCAATGAGGAGACTGTGAGAGGGAGAGAGAAGTTATAAGCAAGCTGGGCCACTGATACACACCAAACTAGGTAAATTGGAAGCTAACACACACACATACAGGTAGTCCCCGACTTACGAGCGCTCTAACTTACGAGGTTCCGGACTTACGAGCTGGCGAATTTTTGGAAAAAACGCAAAAAATACTGAGTTTTTCTGTGTTTTTTCACCACAGTTCGTTAGCTAAACATGTGGACACACGTTTCCGATCATTTTTATGCACTCATAAGCAGTTTTTCGATGAAAAACGAGTGTTTGTAGTTGCGCTAGCAAAACCGTTCCAACTTACGAGCGAAATTCCGGACTTATGAGACACGTGGCGGCCGTTCCAAATTACGAGATTTCCGTGTTACGAGCACCTCGTTGTAACGGAACTCGCTCGTAAGTCGGGGACTACCTGTACTTGGGATAACACGTGCCTGTGTTTCCAATTGTGCCTAGCTTCCAATTGACCTAGTTTGGTGTGTATCAGTGGCCCAGCTTGCTTATAACTTCTCTCTCTCTCTCACAGTCTCCTCATTGAATTGAGAAAGCTCATCGGATGATGAGCGAAACGTCTTCTGTTACAAATAAAGTCCAGTTGTTTCTGTATTGAACGCCTTTTTTGATTTATCATGTCCTGGACGACTGAGAATCTTCACCAGCATATCAGCAGTAGTGTAGATATAAAAGTAGTGTAAATGTAAACAGTAGTAATAAATGTAAACAGTAGTAGTAATTGTAAACAGTATTAATAAATGTAAACAGTGAATGTAAACAGTAGTATGACTATAGGCAGTAATGTAATACAAACATTAGTGCAAATATCAGAAGTAGTGCAAACTGAATGAGCACATGACCGAGAGTTTAGTGAATAACCCGTTTGATGACACAGAGTCCAGTGTTAAAATCTTTGTGTTGTGTGGTAATGTGTGAGAAGTTTTTTGTGTTAAGGCAGTTCAAATGGGAGGGGAGGCAGAGCAGGCAGAGTGTTTAGCATCCTGACTGCCTGATGAACAGAGCTGTCTCTCAGTCTGCTGGTTCGAGCCTGGAGACTCCTCAGTCTCCTCCCTGATGAAACAACCACAACCTTCTTGAACTGTTCCAATCCGGTTTTAAAACTCGCCACAGTACTGAGTCAGCACTGTTGAAGGTTTGCAATGACATTCTCATAGCCACAGACTCTGGTCACTGTGTAGTTTTGATGCTGCTGGATCTAACTGCTGCCTTCGACACAGTGGACCATCACATCCTCGTGTCTCGCCTGGAGAACTGGGTGGGCATTCAGGGTCCTGCCCTACAGTGGTTTAGATCCTATTTAACAGAGAGAAGCTTTTGTGTGCGTCTGGGTTCTGTGGAGTCCTCTGTAACACCTCTCACATGTGGAGTACCTCAGGGATCTATACTTGGCCCCCTTCCGTTTTCCCTATATTTACTACCTCTGGGACATATTCTCCGGAAACATGGTATTTCTTTTCATTTTTACGCCGATGACAGTCAAATTTATGTTCCGCTGAAACAAGGTAAACAATACTCCCTGAACCAACTTCTGGATTGTATGGCTGAAGTCAGAGCATGGATGTCACACAACTTTTTACATTTTAATGAGAAAAGTAACAGCACACCTGCAAATTAATGAGAAAAGTAACAGCACACCTGCACATTAATTACGGCGGTCCATCCATCCATCCATCCATTTTCTTCCGCTTATCCGGGGTCGGGTCGCGGGGGTAGCAGCCTAAGTAAGGAGGCCCAGACTTCCCTCTCCCCAGCCACTTGGAGCAGCTCCTCTGGGGGAATCCCAAGGCGTTCCCAGGCCAGCCGAGAAACATAGTCCCTCCAGCGTGTCCTGGGTCTTCCTCTGGGTCTCCTCCCGGTGGGACATGCCCGGAACACCTCACCAGGGAGGCGTCCAGGAGGCATCCTAACCAGATGCCCGAGCCACCTCAACTGGCTCCTCTCGATGTGGAGAAGCAGCGGCTCTACTCCGAGTCCCTCCCGGATGACTGAGCTTCTCACCCTATCTCTAAGGGAGAGTCCAGACACCCTGCGGAGAAAACTCATTTCAGCCGCTTGTATCCGAGATCTCGTTCTTTCGGTCACAACCCAAAGCTCATGACCATAGATGAGGGTGGGAACGTAGATCGATCGGTAAATTGAGAGCTTTGCCTTTTGACTCAGCTCTCTCTTCACCACGACAGACCGGTACAGCGCCCGCTTCACTGCGGACGCTGCACCTATCCGCCTATCGATCTCACGCTCCAGTTTTCCCTCATTCGTGAACAAGACCCCGAGATACTTAAACTCCTCCACTTGGGGCATGACCTCCTCCCCGACCCGGAGCGGGCATGCTACCCTTTTCCGGCTCAAGACCATGGCCTCGGATTTGGAGGAACTGATCCTCATCCCGGCCACATCACACTCAGCTGCAAACCGCTCCAGCGAAAGCTGTAGATCACGATCTGATGAAGCCAATAGGACCACATCATCTGCAAAAAACAGAGAAGCGATTCCAAGGCCACCAAAACGGATCCTCTCAACACCTTGGCTGCGCCTAGAAAATCTGTCCATAAAAGTTATGAACAGAATCGGTGACAAAGGGCAACCTTGGCGGAGGCCAAGGACATCGGGGCATTACGGCGGTGTTACACCATATTCTGTGACCATCATAAATTGTGACCATAGGGGGGCACTGTTGCATTTTTACACCATACTTTGGTGAACATACCTGATAAACTATCATATTCTGTGACCATCTATATTTTCACAGTAGTCATGATATTAGTGGTCAGATGTTGCTTTTAAATTTCTTAGAGGAAGTAGAGTCAGCAGAAAAGTTTGGCTCAAGTATTTAATGTTTTTGGTAAACGGTAAATGGAGCTTATTTATATAGCGCTTTCCAGCCCACTATGAGGGGCCCCAAAGCGCTTTACAATACCAACCATCCACCCATTCATACACGCATTCATACACCGGTGGCGGCAGACTGCCATGCAAGGCGCTTTCCAGTCCTACCGGGAGCAACTCGGGGTTAAGTGTCTTGCCCAAGGACACAACGACACATGGTGTGGGGAACCGGGATTCGAACTGCCAACCTTCCGATCGGGGGACGACTGCCATTACCACTACGCCACTTATGTATAAGTTACTGTGGTCACAATATCTGATAAGCGCCATCATATTCTGTGACCGTCTGTATTTCCATAATAGTCATATTATATGATATTAGTGATCAGATTTTAGTTTTTATTCTTTCAAGGAAGGAGAGAGTCAGCCTCCTTCCTCCAAAGAATAAAAATTAACATCTGCCCACTAAAATCATGATTATGATGGAAACAGACGGTCACAGAATATATATGATAGTGTTTATCAGGTATTGCAAAGTATGATGTAAAAATGCAACAGCGCCCCCTAAGGTCACAATATATGATGGTCACAGAATATGATGTAACACCGGCTTCCAAACCTTACCGCAGGCATTTCCAGTTTCAGGAAGTTGTTTTGGAAAACGCTTTTGCCTTCCTGACAGTTGGACAACTACCTCCCATGATTCAAAAATGGGTTCATTTGTTGAAGCTTCAGTTAAAGTGAGCTCTTGTGGCATTTTGCAAGGCATATTTTTGTTGGCACACACCAAAGAACTTCGACTATTGTTAAAGGAACTACTGTGTGTTTTATTTATTTATTTAATCATCAACTTTCTATGTTGTCTGGTTAGAAAATGTATTTATGCTTACTGGTACATGTTTTCAAATAGATTGTTAAATGTGCATTGAAAAGATTTAATAAAAACGTTGCAATGATATTGTGCTTGTGTAACTGTGACAGAATCAGAATCTTTCATTTTTAAAAATAATGAAATGACATCTCCATGTTTGGCAGAGCAGAATTTAAACCAGGGACCTGCGCATTCAAGAGGTAGCCGCTCTACCAGTTACGCCACTGAACCTTTTGAAGTAAACTGATGTAATGTAAGCCTATACCAGATGATTATTCAAATCACATACATAGTTTTACTATAATTATATTATGGGTTAAATGGGTTAGATAATATGCTGATCATTACTATACAGTATTTTTTTTTTTTACATATTTAAATACCAAATGCACCTTATGCAAGCAGAATGAAATGTTTCCACATGAACCCCTTTTCCTGTCTGGCTCCATAATTACTCATTTTTAACAATATCAAGAACACAACAGCAAAAACTCTCCTGCTCTTCCAACACATTACAAAGATTCTAGAGCTGTTTCATAGAGCGTTGAGTGCTCTCAATTCAAAACTGTCTCAACCTGTCAGAATCGAGACCAATGGTGGCTGGTCATTTTATTTTATGGGGGGGGGGGGGCATAAACTGTTGAATTTTTTAAAACATGTGTAGAAGTATGCATAATTATGTTTGTAGTAAAGTAAAGTAAAAGTTTGATCATGTTTTTATTTGTATATATCAGGTGTATCCATTTGTATAAAACTATCAGTAATTGTTACGACCGTATGAGGGCCAAAACACATTTAAAGGACACTGGACACAAGAAAAGGTTTAAATGATATTTATTTAACTAAAAACTAAGAGTCTCCAGGCGGTCAGGGTCCTCTCAGGCTTCTCCCACCCGTCTGGAGCGCCTTCTCCTGCTCAGCGTCCTTAAAGAAACAAAAATAAATTAAAAAGAGAAAGTTCAAAGGATTGAAGGACAAGTGGGTGCGGCGGAAATGAACAAAACGTCTCCCAGGCCGACCCAATCCTATACAGGACCGTCGTGCCTTCCCAGGTGACGATCTGCCTAGCCAAAAATACCTCTAAATAAAAGAAAAGCGATAACTGAACTACCGACACCCACACAGTCAAAAGTATCAAATAAATGGAGAAAAAGATGAGGAAACAGTCTCTCACTCTGTTCCACCTTAGCTGTCCCCCTCCTGGGCAGCTGCTCAGACGCTTCCCTTCAGCATCTGACAAAAAAGAAGAGTCAACCAGAGTACAGCAGTCCAAAACCACACTCTATTTTAAGCTAGAGTCACACAAACTCTCAAAGAGCTTAAACACTCACAACTCTTGCTTTTAGCATCTAGACCTGAAACCAGTGCCAGGCCTTTAAGGGCCTATTTTAGCTCCAACAGGAGCAAACAACAACAATCTGAGAGGGTGGAGATCTCTCAGAATTGTTAGGTTACCTGACAGTGTCCTCAGCAGTTCCAGTGAACCCTCAGCTGAGTTTCACACCATCCAGAAGACTTCAATAAGCCACCACTCGTTCCTCAAGCCAGTCTTGGTACAACGAGTCTCCACTAGATTACTCTTAACTTCACACAACTCTAGTAAGCACTAGAGCTGTTAAAAGAGCACCCTTGCTCTACAAGAGCTGTTTAAAGAGCCCCCAAACCTCAAGAGCTTTACCTCAAGAGCTTTAGCTCACACAAAGTAGCATGAGAGCTCAACACAGTGATCAGAGTGGGTGGAGAACACTCTGGAACACAAATAGGCAGCAATACAGCTACCTTAATCAAAACTTGGTTTACCTTCAGCAGGCTCCAAGTTGCTCCAACAAGCACCCTTGCTTGTGTCCACCAAACTCAGTTGGCAATCTCACAACACCATTGCTCTAAGCAAAGGCTCCACCCTGCACCAAACACAGCATGTCAGCTTTATAGGCAGGACCTGCAGGTGAACAGCAGCTCTGCCCAATCAAGCCTGATTTAAGTGAGAAGAGAAAAAAAAGGTGAGTTCTTCATTGAACCAGCAGGCTGCAGCAGTTTGCAGCCATGATAAAATTAAAACAAGTATGTTTAAACTTCTAAAACCCCCAGGGTGCATAACACTATTCTATCTCTATCTCTATCTCTCTCTCTCTCTCTATGTGTATATATCTATATCTATATG
>JBBPBX010045380.1:0-27057 GCA_038048925.1 Garcialebias charrua
ATCAATCTGGTTTTAGGACGAAACACAGTACAGAAACAGCCCTATTAAAAATTGTGAATGATTTAAGGTGTAATCTGGATTCACACAAGCTCTCAGTCCTTGTTCTATTGGATCTGAGCGCAGCCTTTGATACAGTAGATCATCAAATTCTTTTAAATAGATTACAACACCTGGTCGGTCTTTCTGGTACTGTTCTTCTGTGGTTCAGCTCCTATCTCACAGATAGAACATTTATGGTAAGTATGGATACATGCTCCTCACAGATCCATGAAGCTAACTATGGTGTACCCCAAGGCTCTATTTTAGGCCCCCTACTTTTTAATTTGTACATGCTGCCGCTTGGTGGAGTCATCAGGAGCCATGGGATAAGTTTCCATAGTTATGCTGATGACACACAGCTATACATCTCATTATCTCATGATGACCCCCGGCCAATCACTGCACTTTTTAATTGCATTACAGACATAAAGTCCTGGATGGCACAGAACTTTCTCCAGCTAAACCAGGACAAAACAGAAGTTTTAATCATTGGACCTGAGGTTCAAAAAGAAAATACAATTCAGAAATTACAATCTCTGTCTTTACAACCTTCTAAAAAAGCAAGAAGCCTGGGAGTTATTTTTGACTCTGAGCTTACTTTTATTCCTCATATTAAACAAATAGTCAAAACAGGATTTTATCATCTAAAAAATATAGCCAGAGTCCGCCCTCTTCTTTCTCTGACCAATACTGAGACTTTGATGCATGCTTTTATTTCTAGTCGTTTAGACTACTGTAATTCACTGCTTTCTGGTCTCCCTAAGAAAAATTTGTCCAGCCTTCAGCTGTTACAAAACTCTGCTGCTCGTGTGCTAACCAAGACCAGAAGGCAGGCTCATATTACACCTGTTTTAAAATCATTGCATTGGCTCCCTGTGCGCCTCAGGATTGATTTTAAGATTCTTTTAGTGGTTTTTAAATGTCTCAATGGTCTCGCACCATCTTATCTTGCAGAGCTGCTATTGCCCTATGAACCCCCGCAGGCCTCTGGTACTGGACTACTAACAGTTCCAAAAGTCAGAACTCACACTTATGGTGAGGCTTCTTTCCAGTACTATGGCCCCCGTCTGTGGAATAGTCTGCCGGAGAACCTGAGGGCTGCAGAGAATGTTGTTGTTTTTAAGAGCAGGCTCAAGACCCATCTTTTTAACTGCATTTCCTGAACTGGTTCATCTCTATCCAATCTATACATTTTCCATACTATTTAATTAAATTAATTAATTTATTCATTTTGTGTGTGTCGTTTGCTTTAATTTTGTGAGTTTATTGTTTTATAATTCTGTACAGCACTTTGAGCTGCTTTTAGTATGAAGGGTGCTTTATAAATAAAATTGGTTGATTGATTGTGATATCAGTTGTTCCTTGCTATTATTTTTTGTGGTGTTTTTGCAGTATATTTCTAATCAAGCTCCAAGTGATGCACAACACGAACACAAGAGGAGTAAGAGATCGTACAAAAGTTTATTGTAGAAACATTAAAAAACAACAATGCACAAGTGCACAGCATATAAAAAACTGCATTGGCTTGTTTTGACAGATGGACCACATGATAACACAAAATGGACTCAATTGACAACAACAACAAAGACAGCATCTCATGGAAACACTTATTATTCTCTACACAGAAGAATGATCAGTTTATTCCAGTTCATCGACCATGTCACGAAGAGATCACCGGCCGATACAGCGAGCACCTGCCTCCTTCTGAGCTATGAAACAACAAAAATAACACCATGACAATAAAAGAAGCAAAGGGACAGATCCATGTGCTCATTGACATCATCATCATCACAGGAGGATGCTGAATCTCACACCAGTGCAAACAGCAGGATCCCCATCTCAGTCTCTCAATCATACAGTCAGGTAATAAATACTTTAAATAAAGTCTTAAATATGTTTCAACCTGATGTGAAACAAACGAGTGCAAAACATTAGAGTCGAGTGGAAGAATGTCTCTCTCAGGACGCACAGGCCTGCGGGGCTCTTGCTGCCATTCAGAGTCTTCAGAATGTCAGCAGCAGCAGAATCAAGGCCCCGCTCAGGAACTCAGTTCAGTGAAGTGGAAAGACATCAAAATAAGGAGAAGTCCGTTCTGTGGCGCTCACTGGCCCCATCCTCCAATGCCAATCTCCTGCTTGTAGCGCTTGGTTAGACAGTCGGCCTGCTGCGTGAGCTTGGACAGCACCCCTTGCAGTCCCATCAGGTGGAACTGGAACTGCTTCTCCAAGTCTTCATCCTCCTCTTCCTCCTCCTCCTCCTCCGATGATGATAGCGAGGATGAGGATACGGAGGATACGGAGGATGAGGTGGACATAGAGGAGTGGGAGCGGACGAGCTTCATGCCCTCTTTGCACCTCTCGTCTGCCTCGGCGCGCCGGACCCCCCACTCGATGTCCCTGCGGATGGACTTGAGCAGCTGGTAGTAGCTGTACATGTCCCCCTCGTCCTCGACCGCCTTCAGGGAGCCCTGGCCCAGCTCCTTGTCCTCCTCCAGCAGCGGGACGTCCCGCAGCATGCTGGGCAGCATGATGGTCTGATCCATGTTGTTCACGGCGCCGATGAAGCGGTTCATGGCGTTGAAGAGGGAGTTCTTCTGCTTCGGGGTTTCTGACAGCTGCATCATCATCATCTTCACGTGTAGTTTGTGTTTGAGCCTTTCTGTATCTTCAGAGGAGCTGCTTCTGTCGTGCTTTCTGATCCGTGAGAGGAGGCTTCCTTTATACAGCTCCAAAGAGGCGGCGCTGGATGGAAACCTGTTTGTCCGGTTCCAAGAGCAACCTGAGCCAAATGACCTGAAGTAGCACGCACAGGCGAGACCAAGAGAGCAGAGAGACACTTTGTAGGAGAGGAGTGGCAGATCTCTGCAGAACATGCAGTGGGATTCAGAGAAACAGCTGCAGGAATCACGATGGAGGAATAAACTAAATACAGTGCAAACTTTATTTTTGCTCCCCCTCACATCGTCCGGGACCCTCAGGGTTTAATTTTATTACGACAGTCCTGATTTGCCTTCCGGTGCAGAGACGTGAAAGAGATTACATCAACATTTTAAACATTCTGTTCTCATGAGCAGAAACTGCGGAAGCACAAAGCAGAGTGCATCGGCCCATCTCTGCCACTGTCCCTCAGCCAATCAGGTGTTTGAAGGCAGGTTTCTAAAAAATAAAAAAAAGACTGAACACTGTCATTGTGCTAGAAATAAAAGTGAAGCTGTTTAAAACGTCCTCGTTCGGAGGGAACATGCGTCAACAGCTATGTGAGATCCTGCATGCGTGTTCATGAATGTCACAGTGATTGTTCTGCTGTCAGAGGTCAGAGGTCAGAGTAGGCGATGGTTTGAAACACTTTTGAAGTCGTTTTTTTATCTTCTCTTTTTAATCTTGTCAGCTTGGACTGAATAAAGTTTTTAAATACATTTTTGTTGAAATTTCACATGATAATTTTTTTAATGGGGTTCTGTTGTTCTGGGGGTCATTAACAATAAACATCTTACCTGTTATAGATAGCTCTTTCAATAATCTCAGTTTGTAGAAGCAGAGTTTAAAGGTGCCTCCACACTGCAGACATTAGTGGCCAAAATCTGACATTTTATGCTGATATGCAACTCATATTAGATTTTTTTTCATGACATCTTGATTTGATTTGATGTTTATTCATTCATTTGAAAAGAACAATACAAGACAGTTTCATCAGATACAAGAATACAAGTAGGATAAAATGAAAGGAGCAGAAAGAAGATGAAATCTTATTATATCTGCCCCTTATTTCACTGTTTGTTCAACCAATGTTAACCTTCAAGCTACATCACAAAATGAATAATTCTACTTAATTTTACTAACTGTAATACACAAACTACATCACAAAATGAATAATTCTACTTAATTTATCTAGCTGTAATACACAAACTACATCACAAAATGAATAATTCTACTTAATTTTTCTAACTGTAATACACAAACTACATCATTCTAACTGTAATACACAAACTACATCAGAAAATGAATAATTCTACTTAATTTTTCTAACTGTAATACACAAACTACATCACAAAATGAATAATTCTACTTAATTTTTCTAACTGTAATACACAAACTACATCACAAAATGAATAATTCTACTTAATTTTTCTAACTGTAATACACAAACTACATCACAAAATGAATAATTCTACTTAATTTTTCTAACTGTAATACACAAACTACATCATTCTAACTGTAATACACAAACTACATCACAAAATGAATAATTCTACTTAATTTTTCTAACTGTAATACACAAACTACATCATTCTAACTGTAATACACAAACTACATCAGAAAATGAATAATTCTACTTAATTTTTCTAACTGTAATACACAAACTACATCATTCTAACTGTAATACACAAACTACATCACAAAATGAATAATTCTACTTAATTTTTCTAACTGTAATACACAAACTACATCATTCTAACTGTAATACACAAACTACATCACAAAATGAATAATTCTACTTAATTTTTCTAACTGTAATACACAAACTACATCACAAAATGAATAATTCTACTTAATTTTTCTAACTGTAATACACAAACTACATCACAAAATGAATAATTCTACTTAATTTTTCTAACTGTAATACACAAACTACATCACAAAATGAATAATTCTACTTAATTTTTCTAACTGTAATACACAAACTACATCATTCTAACTGTAATACACAAACTACATCAAAATGAATAATTCTACTTAATTTTACTAACTGTAATACACAAACTACATCACAAAATGAATAATTCTACTTAATTTATCTAGCTGTAATACACAAACTACATCACAAAATGAATAATTCTACTTAATTTTCTAACTGTAATACACAAACTACATCATTCTAACTGTAATACACAAACTACATAAGAAAATGAATAATTCAACTTAATTTTTCTAACTGTAATACACAAACTACATCACAAAATGAATAATTCTACTTAATTTATCTAGCTGTAATACACAAACTACATCACAAAATGAATAATTCTACTTAATTTTTCTAACTGTAATACACAAACTACATCATTCTAACTGTAATACACAAACTACATAAGAAAATGAATAATTCAACTTAATTTTTCTAACTGTAATACACAAACTAAAATGAATAATTCTACTTAATTTTTCTAACTGTAATACACAAACTACATCACAAAATGAATAATTCTACTTAATTTTTCTAACTGTAATACACAAACTACATCATTCTAACTGTAATACACAAACTACATAAGAAAATGAATAATTCAACTTAATTTTTCTAACTGTAATACACAAACTAAAATGCATAATTCGACTTAATTTTTCTAACTGTAATACACAAACTACATCACAAATGAATAACTCTACTTAATTTTTCTAACTGTAATACAGGAAGCCCTTGAGTTACGTCAGGGATTGGGACCTACGTGTGTGACTTAGGTCGATGTTGTCGTACCTCGCGGACCAAAAACACCTGCCTGTCGTAGGTCCGCGTTTCTGACATAGGTCGCGGCTATACCGCTAACGGAGCGCCGCACACATATTTAATGGCATGAGACTGAACAAGCAGACATACTAGGCCATGAACATGCACAGAACTGTACAGTAAATGAATACAGTACTGTACAATAAATAAAAAATATAATGTCTTACTTTGAGCTGGTCAAAGCCTGCCTTCGTCTTTTAGCATCAGCTCGGGTGCGAGCTCCCCCAGCTTCCTTACGCTCCACACGCACACACGTGGTCAAAACTGTTTAAAAGAATGACTGTTAGCTTCTTAACTTCATACATTTGGAGCCAGAAAAAAAAAAACTTACTGAAAGCCGTTTCTCCGCGATGTTCCTCCTCCAAAACTGCTCGGCGTTAGCTACGGTTAGGCCCCGCCATTAGCAGCACTGGTTAGCATGTCAGTTCATTCAAAAAGGCTGTCGGCTTTGTATCTCCGCGTTAGCTCGGTGTCCCCCGACTGCCAGGCGGACATTTGCGGCGAGCTCCCGGCCGCAGATGGCCCCTCCGCGGCATGTCGGCTCGGTGTCTTCGCCTGTGTTAGCTGCTCTGTTAGCTGCTGTCGTTAGCATGTCGGGCGGCGTTGTTGGAGCGATCACGGGGCGATCGGCGGCTGCTCCTCCGGGCCTGAGACGTCCACAGAGTTGACCGAGTGTTTCCAGCAAATTTATCCGTATGAGGCAACCCTGAACGGACACACGGTCCTCTAAAGCCAGCTGACAGGAGCGTCTAGAGCTCCATTGACCGCAGTAGACAATTGTAAAATGGCGACCGGAAACGACCGGAAGTTGCGTAAATACGATCAAATTGTAATAAAAACGTAATATTAATAATTATACTTTATTTATAAAGCCATTTAAAACAACCACAGCTGCAACAAAGTGCTATACACATGAAATTAATAACATTAAAAAAAAATAATAATAATAATAATAATTTTTTTTTAATCATATTTTTATTAAATATGATAAAATCGTAAGTCTGAGTTGCCGTAGGTCGCGGGTGACGTAGGTCGAGGGTTTCCTGTACAGTACACAACATACTAAGCTACATCATCAGTCAACATAAGTGTAATATACAAACACACTAAGTTACATCATATATAGTTTTTTAGCAAGTCCTTTTGACCTTTTTCTTAAATGTATACATTGATTTTGCATTTTTAACATCACTCTCCAGAGCATTCCACAATCGAACTCCCTGAATTGAGGTAGACCGTCCCTTTAAGCTGGTTCTGAATTGTGGTTTGATGAATATCTCTGTCCCTTTGAGATTGTAATCACTTTGTCTTTTTATAAAATTTCTTTGGATATTTAAAGGTAATGTGTTATTATGAGCCCTATACATAACTGATAAAATACTATATTCTACCAATTCCTGGAATTTCAATAAATTTAGCTGAAGAAACAAGGTGTTTGATGGGTGACTGAAATGTTTTCTGGTGATTACTCTTACAGCTCTCTTTTGTAAAATAAAAACAGGCTTTGTAATTGTTTTGCACGCTTTTCCCCAAACCTCAATACAATAGATTAAACGTGGAACAATGATTGTGTTATACAACATATACAGAGCTTTATCAATTAAAAAATCCCTGACTTTATACAGTACTGCAATTGATCTAGCTATTTTTGTTTTAATGGAATTTACATGATGTTTCCATGTCAGTTTGTCATCAATGATGACACCCAGAAACTTCACTTCACTCACTTTACAGATCACAACATCTTCAATTTCAAATGGATCGTCAACAATTCTCTTTTTGTTACTGAATATCATGTAATTAGTTTTATCTAAATTCAAAGATAATTTGTTTAATTTAAACCAAGTTTGTATTTTTATAAATTCTGTTTTCATCATATCCAAAATCTGTTTTATGTCTTTACCCGAACAGAAAAATGTGGTGTCATCGGCAAAAAGAACACATTTAAGAAGTCCTGACACATTTACCAAGTCATTCACATATAAAATAAATAACTTTGGTCCAAGCACAGAGCCCTGAGGAACTCCACAAGTGATATCACGGAGGTCAGATCTAACATCATTTATTTGCAC
Organism: Garcialebias charrua; assembly: GCA_038048925.1. Taxonomy (NCBI): domain Eukaryota; kingdom Metazoa; phylum Chordata; class Actinopteri; order Cyprinodontiformes; family Rivulidae; genus Garcialebias; species Garcialebias charrua. The sequence continues at coordinate 7,614 of JBBPBX010045380.1, forward strand.
AAACTGTTTCCTATCTTTCAAATAGCTAGATACCCACTGTAATGCTGGTCCTCTAATACCATATTTATTTAGTTTTTCAAGGAGAATGGTGTGGTCAATGGTATCAAATGCTTTTTTTAGATCAACAAAAACACTAACACAGTACTGTTTATGATCGACAGCATTAGTTATTTGTTCCATTAAATCCATGAGAGCCATTGATGCAAGGGCGTAGATTTCATCTCATTATTGGAGGGGACCATAAACAGGGAAATTTTTTAAGAGCAATTTTGGGGGGGTCGGCAAAGTTACAGTGAAATGTAATGCAAAATGTACAGAGGGAAGTTTATCCAAACTGCATGCATATACTATGCATAATAATCAGCAATAATATTGATTTAAATGGCATGTATTTAGTAGTCTTAATACTACTATTAATCAGTACAATAGTGACACTCATTACTCTCTTTTTTTGCCTTTTTATATTTATATTGTTTAAAGATATGGTTTCCTTTATTGAATTATTGGGGGGGACAGATCTATATCTCCCCAAGATTGGGGGGGTCCGGACCCCTCCGACCCCCCCAGGATCTACGCCTATGCATTGATGTAGAGTTTTTTCCTCTAAACCGACTGACTGCTACTTAAAATATTTTGTTTATCAATAAATTGATCCAATCTGGTCACAAATAGTTTTTCTAGAATTTTTGAGAACTGTGGTAACAAGGATATTGGCTACACATTTATCACCATTTTTAAAAATAGGAATTACCTTTGCTACTTTCATGTTATCTGGAAATATTCCTGTTGAAAAAGATAAATTGCATATATATGTAAACGGTTCAATAACATAACTCATTATTTCTTTTACGAACATCATATCCATGTCCACCCAGTCTTTTGATCTCTTGTCCGAGAGATTTTTTACCATTTTCATAATTTCCTCTTTGTTAGTTCCATTAAGAAAAATACTGTTTGTGTAGCTTTTAATTGAATGACACACATTATTATCTATTTTTGGTATTTTAGCTGCAAGGCTTGATCCATCCATCCACCCATCCATCCATCTTCTTCCGCTTATCTGGGGTCGGGTCGCGGGGGTAGCAGCCTAGGGAGGCCCAGACTTCCCTCTCCCCAGCCACTTGGAGCAGCTCCTCCGGGGGAATCCCAAGGCGTTCCCAGGCCAGCCGAGAAACATAGTCCCTCCAGCGTGTCCTGGGTCTTCCTCTGGGTCTCCTCCCGGTGGGACATGCCCGGAACACCTCACCAGGGAGGCGTCCAGGAGGCATCCTAACCAGATGCCCGAGCCACCTCAACTGGCTCCTCTCGATGTGGAGAAGCAGCGGCTCTACTCCGAGTCCCTCCCGGATGACTGAGCTTCTCACCCTATCTCTAAGGGAGAGTCCAGCCACCCTGCGGAGAAAACTCATTTCAGCCGCTTGTATCCGAGATCTTGTTCTTTCGGTCATAACCCAAAGCTCATGACCATAGATGAGGGTGGGAACGTAGATCGATCGGTAAATTGAGAGCTTTGCCTTTTGACTCAGCTCTCTCTTCACCACGACAGACCGGTACAGCGCCCGCTTCACTGCGGACGCTGCACCTATCCGCCTATCGATCTCACGCTCCAGTTTTCCCTCATTCGTGAACAAGATCCCGAGATACTTAAACTCCTCCACTTGGGGCAGGACCTCCTCCCCGACCCGGAGAGGGCATGCTACCCTTTTCCAGCTCAAGACCATGGCCTCGGACTTGGAGGCTTGATCCAATATTTACAAAATATTGATTAAATTCATTTACGATATCATTCTCATCATGTATTTCTTTGTCATCATTCACAAAATATTTTGCAATGTTCGTTTTCGCTTTATGACTTTTTAGAACATCATTTATAACTCGCCATGTTGTTTTAGTGTCACCATTACTCTTGTTTAATAAATCACTATAGTATTCTTTCTTGCATTTTCTTATAATCATTACCAATTTATTTTTGTATTTTTTATATTTCTCTTCAGCTTGTTGTGTTCTCGTTTTTAAGAAACATGAATACAAGTAATTTTTTTACAAGCATTTCTCAACCCTTTAGTCATCCAAGGTTGGTCGACAATATTTCTTTTTCTACGATTTCTTTGCACACAATTCTTTTCATACAGAGCTTCTAAAATATTCATAAATTCATCATATGATCTATTAACATCATCAATATATACGTCCTTCCAGTTTTGCTTCTGTAAATCATCTTTTAATTGATCCATAGCTTTTTTTGATGTGTTTATTATTTTTTTCTTAATTGTAACTTCTTTTGTAATGTTTTGATCATCTCTGTAGATAGTGAAAACTGGTAAATGATCACTTAAATCAGTTGTTAAGATACCGCCTGTCACATCCCCATTTGTTATATTTGTGAAAATGTTGTCAATTATCGTAGCACTATGAGTTGTAATTCTTGTTGGTTTTGATATTAACGGATAAAGATTTAAACTATACATTGAATTTAGAAATGTGCTGATGTTATTTGAATCTGTTTTATTTCCCAGGTCAATATTAAAGTCTCCACACAAGAAAACTTTTTTATTTAAACTCTTTTCCAATAGTTGTATGATTTTATCGGTGAATATTTCTATATTTGATCCTGGTGATCGATATACACAACTTATGGATATGTTTTTAGCATTTTCGTTTAATATTTCTATTGTTATTATTTCCATAAGATTGTCAACAATTATTGACATTTCTTTAATTATTCTACACTTTATTTCATTTTTGACAAATAGAGCTACTCCACCACCTTTTTTATTGTTTCTGTTTAAATGATATAATTCATATCCTTCGATGTGAACATTATTTTTGTTTTCATCATTAAGCCATGTCTCTGACAGTGCTATTAATGTAAAAGTTCTGTTTAACTGTTTTAAATAATCTGTTATTTTGGATATATTTGCATTTATACTTCTACTATTGATGTGAATAATAGAGAGATCTCCATTTGTTATATTGATGTCATTAAACTGTTCTTCATTATAGTATTTGCAGTCTTTTATAGCAGGATAAAAGTTTGCATCAACCACATCTTCATCATTGTATATTTTAAACTCTGAGTCTTCGTTTGTTGTTGTCATGTTTTAATGTATTTCAGAGTCAGAGTCAGAGTCAGAGAGAATTTATTGTCATTTGCACCGCATGTAGTACATGTGTTGAAAACGAGATTATGTACACAGGGTCCCAGTTACATCCAACAACAAATGCAAGAGAAAAACAATAATAACATCTAGGATTAACTAAGAGAGACATCAGCTAGTAATACACTAAGCCCTAATGTAGTAGAAAAACATCATTATAAACAGCAGCACGAACATGAGCAGATGGTCACAGATGAACGCAGCAACAAGAAACAGATCAGTATCAGTATGATGTGACATTTTGCAGTGTTTATTCTTATTATTTATTTATTCATGAGTCTGACAGCCTCAGGGTAGAAGCTGTTTCTCAGTCTAGTGGTTCTACATTTGATGCTCCTCAACCTCCGTCCCGAGGGGAGTGGTGCAAAGAGTGAGTGTGCTGGGTGAGTGAGGTCTTTCATGATGCAGGTGGCTCTTTTTCTGCATCTGGAGGTGTAAATGTCTGTGATGGTGGGGAGACTGACTCCCACAGACTTCTGTGCAGCCTTCACCACTCTCTGTAGAGCTTTTCTCTTTGTTTGTTTGTTCATCTTTGTCAATTTTTTGTGTATGAACATGTGATAGTGATTGGTGATTTGTCATTTTTGAGCTCATCTGATGTCACATTTCATTTGACCTTTAATTTAAATATGGGTGTGCAGATCGATCCAAGTACCTATTGATTTTATCAACACCAACGTCATGCAATGTGAAGCGAGGAACTCTGCACATCTTCAGCTACACAATAGTCAGTTGTCCAGGGCTTATTTTTTTTTTTTTTAACTTACTCTTTAGATTTACCACTGAGAATCTACACCAGCATATAATAACATTAGAATAGGAATTTTCTATGTTCAATACATTGTTCTCATTCCAAAAGTATAATTACGTATGCACCAGGGTGGGTAGAAGAACAGGAATAAACAAGAATTATGATAACTTCTGCATTGCTAACATATTGAGTCATGTGTGGCATCCATATTTACTTCCGTCACTGCAGCGTTGATGTTTGTTGTACATGCAGTTTGCTTCAGGGTTGTAGACTGTTCACGCTGGAGTCTGATGGCAGTCACATCTGAATTACTTTGTGAACAGTCATGCAAATAAATTAGATCTGAATATTAAAACCTGCAGTGTTTAATTCTGACCGGACTGAGAAGCTAACAGCTAGTCCAAGCAGCAGCTCCTGTCTCAAAACTGTTACAGTCATCCATGTGAAGGCTATTACTATTATTATTATTATGATTATTATTATTTTTTTTTTTTACTTCATCGTCCGGATTGTATTTCAAGGTTATTGCATTATAAATTAAACAATATGTCTGTCTAAAGTGCTTCAGGTTGCACCAAACATGTCTATCTGTACTTGTAAAGGTTGATTTTGAAACCATATCATGCGAAAGTAATAACAGTGTAAAAGTTTATAAAATAGAACAGCTAACACATTAAGATGATACCAATCTACTTTGATCTGAGCTGTGTTCAGACTGGCTATTAGCTCATCAACCTGGTCAGAATTAAACTTTGTTTTTCCAAACTGAGATTGTTCAAAGAGCTATCTACAGCAGGGAAGATAATAACTAGGCACATTGTTTTTACTGGACCTGACTTCAACAAATCTGAGCTATAGCTTTTACATTATTTGTTGTAAAATCTGCTAACGGTTAAATGACTAAAGTATAGCAATAACTAACATTTCAGCATTTTGTTACCTCTATTGGATTAAGCTTTGTCTTGTTTATATTAGTTATTTGTTCAACTTTGCTTGGAAGACATCCATCCATCCATCCATCCATCCATCCATTTTCGTCCGCTTATCCGGGGTCGGGTCGCGGGGGTAGCAGCCTAAGTAGGGAGGCCCAGACTTCCCTCTCCCCAGCCACTTGAAGCAGCTCCTCTGGGGGAATCCCAAGGCGTTCCCAGGCCAGCCGAGAAACATAGTCCCTCCAGCGTGTCCTGGGTCTTCCTCTGGGTCTCCTCCCGGTGGGACATGCCCGGAACACCTCACCAGGGAGGCGTCCAGGAGGCATCCTAACCAGATGCCCGAGCCACCTCAACTGGCTCCTCTCGATGTGGAGAAGCAGCGGCTCTACTCCGAGTCCCTCCCGGATGACTGAGCTTCTCACCCTATCTCTAAGGGAGAGTCCAGACACCCTGCGGAGAAAACTCATTTCAGCCGCTTGTATCCGAGATCTCGTTCTTTCGGTCACAACCCAAAGCTCATGACCATAGATGAGGGTGGGAACGTAGATCGATCGGTAAATTGAGAGCTTTGCCTTTCGACTCAGCTCTCTCTTCACCACGACAGACCGGTACAGCGCCCGCTTCACTGCGGACGCTGCACCTATCCGCCTATCGATCTCACGCTCCAGTTTTCCCTCATTCGTGAACAAGACCCCGAGATACTTAAACTCCTCCACTTGGGGCAGGACCTCCTCCCCGACCCGGAGAGGGCATGCTACCCTTTTCCGGCTCAAGACCATGGCCTCGGATTTGGAGGAACTGATCCTCATCCCGGCCGCATCACACTCGGCTGCAAACCGCTCCAGTGAAAGCTGTAGATCACGACCTGATGAAGCCAATAGGACCACATCATCTGCAAAAAACAGAGAAGCGATTCTAAGGCCACCAAAACGGATCCTCTCAACACCTTGGCTGCGCCTAGAAATTCTGTCCATAAAAGTTATGAACAGAATCGGTGACAAAGGGCAACCTTGGCGGAGTCCAACTCTCACTGGAAACGAGCCTGACTTACTGCCGGCAATGCGGACCAAGCTCTGACACCGGTCGTACAGGGACCTAACAGCCCATATCAAAGGGCCTGGTACCCCATACTCCCGGAGTACCCCCCACAGAACCCCCCGAGGGACGCGGTCGAATGCCTTTTCCAAGTCCACAAAGCACATGTAAACTGGTTGGGCAAACTCCCACGCGCCCTCCAGGACCCTGCTGAGGGTGTAGAGCTGGTCCAGTGTTCCACGACCAGCACGAAAACCACACTGCTCCTCCTGAATCCGAGGTTCGACTATCCGACGGACCCTCCTCTCCAGAACCCCTGAATAGACCTTACCAGGGAGGCTTAAGAGTGTGATCCCCCTATAGTTGGAACACACCCTACGGTCCCCCTTTTTGAATAGGGGAACCACCACCCCAGTCTGCCAATCCAAGGGAACTGCCCCCGATGTCCACGCGATATTGCAGAGTCGCGTAAGCCAACACAACCCCACAACATCCAGAGCCCTAAGGAACTCAGGGCGAATCTCATCCACCCCCGGAGCCCTGCCACCACGGAGCTTTTTAACCACCTCGGTGACCTCAGCACCAGAGATTGGAGAGCCCGACCCAAAGTCCCCAGGCTCCGCTTCCTCAGTGGAAGACGTGCCAGTAGGATTGAGGAGGTCTTCGAAGTATTCCGCCCACCGACTCACAACATCCCGAGTTGAGGTCAACAGCACGCCATCCCCACCATAAATGGTGTTGGTCGCGTACCGCTTTCCCCCCTGAGACGCCGGATGGTGGACCAGAATCGCCTCGAAGCCGTACGGAAGTCATTCTCCATGGCCTCTCCGAACTCCTCCCACGCCCGAGTTTTTGCCTCAGCAACCACCCGAGCCGCATGCCGCTTGGACTGTCGGTACCTATCTGCTGCTTCCGGGGTCCCACAGGCCAAAAAGGCCCAATAGGACTCCTTCTTCAGCATGACAGCATCCCTCACCGCCGGTGTCCACCACCGGGTTCGAGGGTTGCCACCACGACAGGCACCAACAACCTTGCGGCCACAACTCTGATAAGCTGCCTCGACAATAGAGGCGCGGAACATGGCCCACTCGGACTCAATGTCCCCCGCCTCCCTCGGAACGTGTTCAAAGCTCTCCCGGAGGTGGGAGTTAAAGCTCCGTCTTACGGGAGACTCTGCCAGACGTTCCCAGCAGACCCTCACAATACGTTTGGGTCTGCCAGGTCTGACCGGCATCCTCCCCCACCATCGGAGCCAACTCACCACCAGGTAGTGGTCAGTGGACAGCTCCGCCCCTCTCTTCACCCGAGTGTCCAGGACATGCGGCCGCAGATCAGATGAGACGACAACAAAGTCGATCATCGAACTGCGACCTAGGGTGTCCTGGTGCCAAGAGCACATATGTACACCCTTATGCCTGAACATGGTGTTCGTTATGGATAATCCATGACGAGCACAGAAATCCAATAACAGAACACCACTCGGGTTCAGATCAGGGCACGTGGCACATGGAAGACATATGAAAGATTTAAAAAATATGTGAAGTATCCACTTTAAGCAAGTGTCCAAATACAATTCAAAGTATTGCATGTTATTTATTTAAGTTTTCAAACAACTTTATCATCCTTTACAGCTGATTAACATCTCAGCTGATTAACATCTCAGCTGATTAACATCTCAAAAGCTTTAAAAAAACTTAACCAAAGCCCCAAATTACAAATGAGTTGAAAAGGAGGTGCCGTGGATGCATTACCATCTACCTGGAGGCAGTGCTTGAGTGCCTGACCACAGAGATTTTGGAGATAGCTGGAAACATGGCTCTGGACAGTGGGAGGATCGAGATTGTCTTCCAGGCCCTGAAGTTACGTCCTCGGCGATGAGGGGCTCGGCAGGCTGCTGGGGGAAATGGCTTCACTCAGGGAGGAGCTCTGCCCCACATTCAGGCAGTTCTGCTGCCCAAGCGGACCGAGGGGTCTGCTGGGTGACGGATCAGTGTCTGCTGCCAGTTTCTTCAGATCTGCTGCGGATCTTTCCTGTCCAAAGCCATCAGCATCTATAACATCTCTTAATGAAACCAGGAAGATGAGCTACAACAACAATTCATTTCCCTTTGAGACCAATGTAGTTTTTGAATTTGAATTGAATTTGAAAGTGGTCTTAATAGTTTCTGAAGGCCTTTAAAAGTTAGTCTTTGGACTTTTCTCTTCTTTATGTATTTGTTTGTATTTTCTGTCACGTTCTGTCGGCCACTGTATATTTCTAATCAAGCTCAAAGTGATGTACAACACGAACACAAGAGGAGTAAGAGATCGTACAAAAGTTTATTGTAGAAACATTAAAAAAACAGTGCACATGTGCACAGCATATAAAAAAACAACATTGGCTTGTTTTGACAGATGGACCACATGATAACACAAAATGTACTCAAATGACAACAACAACAAAGACAGCATCTCATGGAAACACTTATTATTCTCTACACAGAAGAATGATCAGTTTATTCCAGTTCATCGACCATGTCACGAAGAGATCACCGGCCGATACAGCAAGCACCTGCCTCCTTCTGAACTACGAAACAACAAAAATAACACCATGACAATAAAAGAAGCAAAGGGACAGATCCATGTGCTCATTGACATCATCATCATCACAGGAGGATGCTGAATCTCACACCAGTGCAAACAGCAGGATCCCCCTCTCAGTCTCTCAATCATACAGTCAGGTAATAAATACTTTAAATAAAGTCTTAAATATGTTTCAACCTGATGTGAAACAACGAGTGCAAAACATTAGAGTCGAGTGGAAGAATGTCTCTCTCAGGACGCACAGGCCTGCGGGGCTCTTGCTGCCATTCAGAGTCTTCAGAATGTCAGCAGCAGCAGAATCAAGGCCCCGCTCAGGAACTCAGTTCAGTGAAGTGGAAAGACATCAAAATAAGGAGAAGTCCGTTCTGTGGCCCTCACTGGCCCCATCCTCCAATGCCAATCTCCTGCTTGTAGCGCTTGGTTAGACAGTCGGCCTGCTGCGTGAGCTTGGACAGCACCCCTTGCAGTCCCATCAGGTGGAACTGGAACTGCTTCTCCAAGTCTTCATCCTCCTCTTCCTCCTCCTCCTCCTCCTCCGATGATGACAGCGAGGATGAGGATACGGAGGATACGGAGGATGAGGTGGACATAGAGGAGTGGGAGCGGACGAGCTTCATGCCCTCTTTGCACCTCTCGTCTGCCTCGGCGCGCCGGACCCCCCACTCGATGTCCCTGCGGATGGACTTGAGCAGCTGGTAGTAGCTGTACATGTCCCCCTCGTCCTCGACCGCCTTCAGGGAGCCCTGGCCCGGCTCCTTGTCCTCCTCCAGCAGCGGGACGTCCCGCAGCATGCTGGGCAGCATGATGGTCTGATCCATGTTGTTCACGGCGCCGATGAAGCGGTTCATGGCGTTGAAGAGGGAGTTCTTCTGCTTCGGGGTTTCTGACAGCTGCATCATCATCATCTTCACGTGTAGTTTGTGTTTGAGCCTTTCTGTATCTTCAGAGGAGCTGCTTCTGTCGTGCTTTCTGATCCGTGAGAGGAGGCTTCCTTTATACACAGCTCCAAAGAGGCGGCGCTGGATGGAAACCTGTTTGTCCGGTTCCAAGAGCAACCTGAGCCAAATGACCTGAAGTAGCACGCACAGGCGAGACCAGGAGAGCAGAGAGACACTTTGTAGGAGAGGAGTGGCAGATCTCTGCAGAACATGCAGTGGGATTCAGAGAAACAGCTGCAGGAATCACGATGGAGGAATAAACTAAATACAGCCGGAGCGTGCAAACTTTATTTTTGCTCCCCCTCACATCGTCCGGGACCCTCAGGGTTTTTATTTCATTACGACAGTCCTGATTTGTCTTCCGGTGCAGAGACGTGAAAAAGAGATTACATCAACATTTTAAACATTCTGTTCTCATGAGCAGAAACTGCGGAAGTGCAAAGGAGAGCGCATCGGCCCATCACTGTCCCTCAGCCAATCAGGTGGTGACTTTTGTGTTTGAAGGCAGGTTCCTAAAAAAAAAAAAGACTGAACACTGTCATTGTGCTAGAAATAAAAGTGAAGCTGTTTAAAACGTCCTCGTTCGGAGGGAACATGCGTCAGCAGCTCTGTGAGATCCTGCATGCGTGTTCATGTCACAGTGACTCATCCTGCTGTCAGAGGTCAGAGGTCAGAGGAGGTTATGGGTTGAAACCCCTTTTGAAGTAGTTTTTTTATCTTCTCTTTTTTTTCCTTCCAAGTTTATTTTAGATTTTTGAAGTACATTACAGAAGAAATGTGAAAAGTACAATATTAACAATGTTCTGTCCGTTTAATTGAACACCAAAAGAACGAGTATCTTAAAAAAATAAAAATAAACCAAAGAGACAATAATAATAATACCCATAATAATAATAATAAAAAATAAAAATAAATAAAGATAAAGATAAATATATATATATATATATATATATATATATATATATATATATATACTATATATATATATATATATATATATATATATATATATATATATATGTAACCTCATCAAATGGTGAATTCGTTCAGAATAATTCAGGTCTGCGTTGTGTTATTAAGGACCAGGAGACAGGATGAGGTGAAACGTTGTTTATCTGTACAGAACAGAATATGGACTGATCATAAATCAGGTTCATCACAGCGGGTACAGCACCTTATGAGGAAAATCATTTCATGTCAGCATCAAGCTAACATAATATTTTACTGGAGCGTTTAACTCAGTGGACCTACCTCATGCCCATCTCGTATGAACTGGCAATGAGATGTCTGTGTTCACAATATTTATAACCGCCAATCAGCCAGAGGGGGCGCTGTTTCACCCATTACACATGAACCTAAACTTGGAAGTAATGACAAGTGGAATTATATTCAATATTAACTATGTTACACTCCCTCCTGCTGAATTCCACTTGCCCCATTACAACAACCAAAACAAAACAACCAAATGAAAGCAAGTAAGAGAAAAAAAAAACAGTACAGGCACATATACATAAATGGAATAAGACCACTATTCAATTGCACAGGAAACCAATACATAGTTCCCATGTGACATCACATCCGTCTTACTTCCGGGTGGACCCTCATTTTGAAAGTCAGAACAGGGGACAGCGCGGTCTAATGGATGTTCATTTTTCACGTTTTTTTTTTGTGTTAATTTCTAATTAATTGCAATGGTTACTTCGTGTTGTGTCAGTGGGTGTTCCAGTCGGGTAGACGTTTGGGCAACGCGCAGGTTTCAGTTAATCAAAAAAAAAGTAAACGTGAAGGATTTATCTCATCGGAGAAACTGGACAGCAGCCCCTCCTCGCTCTGAGTCTGGCTTGGATCTGCTCTGGAAGACGTCGTCCTTTTGGCCGGTAAACAAAATATTCTACATAAATCATTTTGTGAAACTATGTCAGAACAATGTTAGAGTACAACTGTCTGTGTGTTAGAGCTGGGTTTTTTTTCTTCATTATTTAGCAAACCGTCTTGCATGCTGTTAGCTTAGCATCTCGCTAACGCGACAATGGCCTCACGGTCCACCAGGACCGGCGGGGGAAACCGTCCCAGTTGGAGAAGGAGGACGGGAGCCAAGTCGTGCGGGCGACGCGTCGGTCCCATGGGACGTGACCCCGCGGCCGCGACGGATCCACGCCGTCCGACCTGAGCTCCTGCGAGCCTCGCTCCTGCGAGCCTCGCTCCTGCGAGCCTCGCTCCAGATGCTAACAACATGCTAACTTCCAACACGGTAAGACTCAAAAGTGCTGGTTCTGGTCTGTGTTCAGCTTGGACTGTTTGTTGGCTGTGTGTTATTTTAGTTAAACCTTTTTTTAGCTGGTTAGATCTGATTGAGACAGTTTACACATCTTTTTTGGATTTAAAGCTGTGAAGCTCTGCGCTGTGAAGCCGGTGTGCGCTCGCTCCTTGTAATAATTAAATAATTAATGATATCGGAGTAACTACTTTGTGACAAGTTGTCTGATTCGTCTGCCATGATTTCTTTCTCAAACTCATTTAACTCCGACCACTGCCAGTTTGCTCTTGTTCCTTGGTAAAGCTGTGGTTGCTCGTGTTTTTGTCCGTATAATTTGCTCTGCTAGTTCGCCATCTTGCCTTCTTCTGCCTTCAGATGTGGTGCGAAAACCGGTTTGCGCAATACTGGGGGCGTGTCTGGGAACTATGTATATACAACCACCGTTTCCAAAATCGCTTGTGAGGTACAATCACATCGAATTCACAGTTACAAACACCCAGTCACTAGACTATCCTGAGAGGATCAGTATGAGAAAAGGTTGGCCAAACCCCATCTACATACATAAGGGGAAAAAATATGCCCATTTACATATTTTGTTAATGTGTAACTGCAAACTCACCTCCCAAATAGCAAAACAAACATGAAATATGAAAATTGTTACAACACCTCTAGGTCAAAGTTGAAACAAATTAAACTGTAGTTTTTTTTTCATATACAAGAACTTATCAGACTAATGCTGTTCTTTGGTGCATCATTTCAATAAATCTGGTCACTGGTCTCAACAACCGTCCAGCTCTAGATCTACGGTCAGTCGCACCATCAACTACTGTCACTGTAGTAGTTACTGTAGCAGGTATGTCAGTGAGAGTGTCAGTAACAGGAGCCGGAAATGTCTCTGGGCAAGCCGTCAGGACTGCTGAGCAACCAGAGTCTGCTGAACTGCTGTCCGTCAACGCAGGTCCTGTGGCTCCTTCCAGCACGGTGCCCTCCACCTGCTCAGCATCCTCCACATCTGTCTCACTGCCTGCTCCCAAAGGTAGGTCAGATACCCACGCTCTTGTTCTAAACTCTGCTGAGTCAGAAATAGCATCACTGATGGCTGACCTCCCAGCACTTGGGTCAAGTGAACTTGATGTTTGAGATAGTACAGCCTCCTCCTGGTCATCATGGTTGTCCTCAGGTAGAGGCAGAAAGTTTACTGGCATTATCAGATTGCGGTGGACCACTTTTACTTGGCCTGTAGTGGGATTCTGGATCCTGAAAGTGTGGTTCTCATCATCTTTTCCAATCACCACATACACCGTGCTATCCCAGCGGTCAGCAAGCTTCCTTTTTCCAGGTCCTCCTTTGTTGGCCAGCAGCACTCTGTCGTTCACTTCCACAAGTACACCACGTACTCTCCGGTTGTATAGCTCAGTGTGACGCTGGAGCTGTTTAGTTGCCGTTGACTGGGCTACAGCCATAGCTTCTCTCATGTCCTTTCGTAGTGACTCCACGTAGCGATCATAGTCCACCACCTCCGGATCACTGAGCACTGAACCAAAGATGACGTCCACCGGAAGACGTGGCACCCTTCCAAACATGAGCAGGAACGGAGCATATCCTGTCGTCTCATGCACGGTACAATTGTAGGCAAATGTCAGAGATTTCAGGGCCTCAGGCCAACGATGTTTAGCTCTTGGTGGCAATGCTCGAATCATGTTGCCTAGAGTCCGGTTCATTCTCTCACATGAGCCATTACCCATAGGGTGATAAGGTGTAGTGTGGGACTTTTGCACGCCTGCCACATTCAGTAACTCTGCAATAAGCAAACTCTCAAAAGTGGCCCCCTGATCGGAATGTAGTCGCTTGGGAAACCCATAGATGCTGAAATAATTGTTCCACAGCTGGTGTGCGACTGCTTTAGCTGACTGATTGGGGCACAAGAAAGCGTGTGCCATCTTTGTGAAGTGGTCAGTAGCTACTAACACATCCAGTGAACTGTTTGAAGAATCCTCAGCAGTCCAGAAATCAATACTGACAAGTTCAAGAGGTTCAGAGGTCCTTATGTTTTTCAAAGGAGCTCTGGCTTCTGGCTCTGGCGACTTGCTGACAACACATCGTCTGCAGTGTTGTACATACTCAGTAACATCACGCACTAGGCCAATCCAATAAAATCTCTGTCTCGTCAAGTACAGGGTCCGTTGCTGACCCTGATGACCAGCCTCATCGTGAACACCTTGTAACACCTTCTGGCGCAGTGAGCGTGGGACCACAAAAAGGTAGGACTTTTTCTTTGTGACAGGGTTTTTAGCTACCCGTTGCAGGACTCCATCTCTCAATACAAGCTTTTCCCAGCCTTTCAAAAGCTTGAGGACTTCTGATGACTCCTTGACACGTTCCCTTCTGGAAGGTCTCCACTTTCTCTCTACAAAGAACATCACCCTACTTAGAACTGGGTCATTTCTCTGTTTCTCCTGCAACACTTCAAGTGAGAGCACCTCAGAGTTGACCTGTGGGGTTGTTAGAACAGTCTGTGAGAACTGTGGCAGGAGAAGAGCATGCGGGTACACCACAGGACCACTCTCACTGCATCCCTGGAGCACAGCAGCAACCTCCAATGATGATACTGCTCCTGTCTTAACAACCGCCACACCCTGAGATATCTGTTGGTCACACTCAGCTACTTCAGGTGGGTTAGCTGACCAGCGAAACACCTCCTGGACTCCATTAGCACCAACCACTGCAGCCTCTGCCAGCAGCTTGTCATAAGGCACTCTCGTCAAACGGTGAGGCATACTAGGCTGTACGAAGGGCTCTCTGCTAAGGGCGTCAGCCACCACATTCTTTGATCCAGGAATGTACTTGATGTTGAACTGGAATGGCGCCAACTTAGCGATCCACCTCTGCTCACACGCGTCCAGCCGAGCCTTGGACAGGATGTAGGTTAGCGGATTATTGTCCGTCCACACGGTGAATTGATGGCCTCTCAACCAATGATGGAACTTGTCACACACTGCCCATTTTAATGCGAAAAATTCTAGTCGGTGTGCAGGATATTTGGATTGGGCATAACTCAACGATTTACTTGCAAAAGCAATTGGTCTGGCCGTTGAACCACCTGCAGGCACTTGTGATAGGACTGCGCCAAGTCCGTCGGTAGAGGCATCCACAGACAGGAGAAAGGGCTCACTGAAGTTTGGGTGGGCCAGCACCACACAATCTAGCAAAGCTTGCTTCAGTTGATGAAAAGCGTGCTGACAATCTGTCGTCCAATCCTCAGCACGGAGCTGTTTGCGAATTTGGCGGCGTTTTCTCCCACTTCCACGTGGACCTTTAGAGCATGAGATTAGCCGAAACAACGGTTTGGCTATGGCAGAACACCCTTCAATAAACTGCTGGTAGTAGACTACCATGCCAAGAAAGGAACGGATCTTCTTCTGGGAGGGAATATTTGTGCCAATTTCCATAAGGTCAGACTCGGTGATGGTGGTGATAGCAGTCACTTTATCAGGGTCAGACTGGATCCCATCTATGCTGATGATATGACCAAGAAACTTCACTGACCTCCTCAGAAAGTGACATTTCTTTGGGGCGAGCTTTAGGTTATGGTTCTGGAGTCTCTGGAAGACCATGTGCAGACGCTCCAGCGCTAGGTCTTCTGTTGGAGCAAACACCAGGACATCATCCAGATAGCACAACAAGCTCATGAAGTTCTGGTCACCGAAGATGTTTAGCATCATTCTCATGAATGTGGCGGGACTATTACAGAGTCCTTGAGGCATCCGATTATACTCATACAATCCAAAAGGCGATGAAAAGGCAGTGTACTTTCGGTCAGCTTCATGCACTTCCACATTGTAATAGCCAGAGGTCAAATCCATGGTTGAGAAAAAGGCATTGCCCCCCAGGGCTGCTAGAGCATCAGCTGGATGAGGGAGTGGGTGAGCATCCTTGACAGTGCGTGCATTGATCCATCGGAAATCATTACAGATACGTAGGTCACCCGACTTCTTCCACACGATCACTAATGGAGATGCAAACTCACTGCTAGACTTTCGTATGATGTCACGCTCTTCCATCTCATCCAATGCCTCTCTCAATTTTTCATACTGGGTTGGTGGTATGCGCCTACATGGCAATCGAAATGGTTTCTCATCCATGACTCTGATGCGATGTAGGAAACCAGTGGCTTTACCACAATCCATCTTGTCCCTTGAAAAGATTGATTGGTATTGAACAATGAGCTCAGCCAGTTTAGCCTTATATTCAGGGGCAACGTCACATGACTCAATGTCCACATCCGACAGCCCCAGTCCTCTTAGCCTTGCCTGAGGGGTGTCAACTGTGCACGGTGCCACAAGGTGAGGATGATCTGGTAAAGTCGAGTCCTCTGAGACGAGGCTGTGTTTTGTACTGTTGTCCAACGGTACTTGAACTTGTTGTTGGATGTCGAGTTGGGAACCAGCAAACATCTCCACTGAATCACAAGTACTCACATCCGCCAACTTAGTATTACGTCTCAAAGTAACCAGCTTGTCTGATGGATTAATGACCTTTAATGGGAGCCACCCATCTGCTCTCAGGATTGACACCGACCTCCCCACCAAGACTGTTCTCGGTTTAGATCTGGCGGTTGTTGGCTCCACGACAACAGTACATCCAGCCAACAGATTATTCACCTGTGGCAACTTGCCCCAAATCAGATGCTCTGTCATGGGTTCAAGAGTAACAGCTCGCTTGATTTTGATAGTTCCAACTGCATAATGGGCGTCTGAATCGGCAGCTTCCACCCTTGCCAACAAATGTAGCAGTTTCTGCTCTGCATCACTACTGTCACAGAGTGCTGTGGGGCCTTGGTCCTGGATGTCTTGCTTCAGCTTAAACCTGTTAATAATGTATTTCAACAGGTTACTGCCAACAATCAGTTCTTCATTCTGGTTCTCAACGATCAATGTTGGGACAATCACTTTGTAATCATAAAGATCCATCTCCAGATCGCACATGCCAGAAGGTAATGTCCTGGACCCCCCACATCCAATCAACACAGTGGCTGTCGGCTCAAGGGCGGGGCTTCTTAAAACATCCTGCTGTAACAGCTGAGGTATTACTTTAGAGCTCAGTGTGCACGCCATCGACCCGCTATCCAGCAAAGCTCTGACCGTAACCACTCCTCCCAGTGTCACATTTTCATAAAACAAGTTGTCATGTTGTTTGAGTCTCTGAATGTTTTGGATTATCGGTGTATATCCCATTTTTCTCACTTCACATGCACTTTGACATATAGACTCCATGTCATTTTCAACATTTGCAACAGGGGGATCACTTTTAGGCCCAACACTTGTCCCCACCACATGCAGGCCAGTCAGTTTTCCTGAAGCTGCACCACCTGCTTATCGCTCCCAGGCTTCCTCACCACAGTCCCTGGACACTCTGCTCGGATGTGGTCAGGTGCAAAACAGCTGAAGCACAGATGGTTGGACCTGCAGTGGTACTGAGTAGTGTGTCCACCATCGCTGCACACAGCACAAGGTAAGGCAGGCTTTACTTTCGTCGGCTGGTCCCTCTGGGTGTGTACATTGAACCTTCTTTGAAAATTGTGCTGTTGTGGCTGCTGCTCCAGCACACGTTCAAGTAGAGCGATGACCCGGTCCAGGCGGTCTGGCGAGCTCTCAGCTGTCTTCCCAATAGCAGCAGCTGGAGGTAGTACTTCAGTACGGAGTGTCGCACTCTGCACAGACGAGGTGACTTCCTGGTGCTGGGAAGACAGGATGCTTGACATTTTGTGTTTGGTTAGTCGCTTGCGATTTCTGCAATTCTCAACAAGCTTCTCGTGAATTTCAGCCACTGTCCAATCTTTCAGCTGCTTACATTTGAATATGAGCGACAGTTCAGGATCAGGGCAGTTCTGGATAAACATGGCAGCTAGATCACCAGACAGAGAGTCAAAAGCCTTATTTTGTCTCTTTAAAGAGTCCTCTGTCATGTCCAAAGCTTTGTTAAGTCTCAGCCAATAGTCAAAGGGATGTTCGTCAGGGTGGGGCACCGTAGCATAAAAGTCTGCTAAGGGCAAGCTAGAGGACATAGTATCACTGAAGTGCTGCTTCAGTATCTCAAAAATGGGCTCAGGTCCTGTAGTCAGATTTAAAACTGGCTTACTGCGTATGCCAACTTTAACTACTTCATGTGCCCTCCCCACCAGCTTAGACATCACCTCATCAGCCTGTTCAGCCACAGGGATGGCTTTCTTTTTCATGTAAGATAACATCATAACCTCCCACTCTTGCACTGAACATGAATCATGATCCCCTTTAAAACTCACAGGTTCTTTCACATCAGGGCGAACAATGACATTTAACATGGTAGACTCGTTAGCTGTAGCTCCAACCACCCCTGGACCCACTGTATTACTCAAACGGGTCTCAATGCAAGCTGCAATACTTTCACCTATTGAAACTCCAATTCGTGAAGCTATGTCACTCAAAAGTCTACCATCAACTTCACACTGTGGAGCATTAACAGTGTCATTAACTCTTTCACCCACATAAACAAAATTTGATTTTGGTGTGGATGCTTCTGGGGTATTCAAATACAAACCCCTACCTCTGGCAACTGCAGGCATAGGAGTAAACATTTCAAACCCCCTCCCCCTACCAAAATAATTATTGCTTGCCATAACTCAGCCCTTAATGATCAAAAGCAAAAAAACAAATATAATAATAATTTTCAGTTATTATTATTATTAATTATTATTATTATTAATTATTATTAATTTGATCACTTACAAATTAAACATGAGCAAAAGTGCACCTTCAACAAATCAACAAGAAAAACCTGAATGAAAAAGCTGTAAAAACATTAAAACTTATTTTGTCTCAAAGTGCCCCTCCTTCACAGAGAGCGCAGCGCAGAGAGAGAGAGAAAAAGAAAGAAAAAAAGACCTCCTGTAATCATAGTGCAACCACAGCGCTCTGCACAATCAACACAAAACGGTTAAAATGAATTAAAAAAAATAGCTCCACACTTTTTAGACTGGCCACTGCACTACCAGACTGAGCAGCGAAGAATCCACACGGGGCTGCGGTACCGGCCGGGTCTGATGAACGGGACAGATGCGCGCGCAGCGCACCAACTGCCGCGGCTCCAGGGTGTAGACGCAGCCCACCAACTGCCGAGGCTCCAGAAAGTAGACGCAGCCACTCGCGCTGGAGAAGTTGAAGAACGGGTCACAGGCACCAATGTAACCTCATCAAATGGTGAATTCGTTCAGAATAATTCAGGTCTGCGTTGTGTTATTAAGGACCAGGAGACAGGATGAGGTGAAACGTTGTTTATCTGTACAGAACAGAATATGGACTGATCATAAATCAGGTTCATCACAGCGGGTACAGCACCTCATGCCCATCTCGTATGAACTGGCCAACTGCCGTATTTACAACATTAATATTAAACAGAAATACAAATAAATAAAATAATGTGTACCTGTACAGAACAGAATATGGACTGATCATAAATCAGGTTCATCACAGCGGGTACAGCACCTTATGAGGAAAATCATTTCATGTCAGCATCAAGCTAACATAATATTTTACTGGAGCGTTTAACTCAGTGGACCTACCTCATGCCCATCTCGTATGAACTGGCAATGAGATGTCTGTGTTCACAATATTTATAACCGCCAATCAGCCAGAGGGGGCGCTGTTTCACCCATTACACATGAACCTAAACTTGGAAGTAATGACAAGTGGAATTATATTCAATATTAACTATGTTACATATATATATATATATATATATATATATATATATAT
>JBBPBX010045381.1:8002-18862 GCA_038048925.1 Garcialebias charrua
AGATATTTTTAATAAAGTAATTTGAATATAATGGCAGCAGAAGTTGGAACATGAGATAACAAAAAGCTGTAAAAGGCAGTTGTATGAATAAGAAACTGCGAGTGGAGCATTTATTAGGTTAATAATCAGCAGGTCAGTAAGAGGACCGGATAATAAAATATAATTTTAGAGAGGTTGGATCTACTAGAAGTAAAGATGGGCAGAAGTTCACCAGTGGGCTGATGTTTACAGTATGGAACCAAGCTGAAAGTCTGTGTTGGGTGTCCCTGCTCTTTGGGCCTGCTGGCAGAGATGTTTGTTTGTTTATTAAATTTGTTCATTTTTTTACAAAAGAAATACAATACAAGACAATCCCATCAACAACACGTACACAATGTAAAAAAATGAAAGGTAGCAGAAAGAAGAATAAATCTTATTATATCTGCCCCTTTTTTCAAACAATCAGATTAAACAATAATAATCTTTCACCAGCAGTACAAAATGACTAACTCTTTCTAATTTTCTAATACTAATACATAACTAATAATTGATACAATACACATTATGCTAATTCATATATATTTTTTCAACAAATTCCTTTTGATCATTTTCTTAAATGTAAACAGTGACTTGGCATTTTTAACTACATTCTCCAAGCCATTCCATAATCTAATTCCCTGGATTGAGGTAGAACGTCCCTTCAAGCTAGTTCTGAATTGTGGTTTTACAAACATCTCTGTCCCCTTAAGATTATAACAACTTTGTCTTTTAACAAAATTCATTTGGATATTTAAAGGTAAATCGTTATTTTGAGCCCTATACATAATTGATAAAATATTATAATCAACCAAATCATGGAATTTCAATAATTTCAGTTGATAAAATAATGTACTGGATGGATGACAGTAATGTTTTCTAGTGATAATTCTTACAGCTCTTTTCTGTAATACAAAAATAGGCTTTGTGATTGTTGATGAACAGAATTTAATAGATGAATTTATAGATTACTGTATAGATGAATTTAAAACAGGTCTGGTTTTGTTCTGGACATCACTGAATTGGTTCAGAAATCCTTCCTCAAATCATCGTCTGCAATCACTGTCCACCGTGCCACACGCGTATCGTTGTAGAAAAAATTGATCTCTGAACTTAAAGAACCACGCTCGATGGCAGGAGAAGATTTTTAACATATTTTTACTTGCAAGGACAGAATTGCAGGACAGGTTATGCATACAGACAGGAAGTAAACAGGAAGTCACGATAATGTGCCACGAGCCGTGCGTGCAGCTTGTTTTTATACACTTATCAGTTCAGCCGAGCTCGCAGGCTCAGAGACGTCTTTGGAGCGACAGCTGCACGCTGCAGCCTCACCCAGCTCCTCATCCAGCTTTCTACTAACTCAAACATATGGCTCATGGACAGAGTTAACATTTTCTGCAATAGTAGGTTTTTGACAACCTTAACCTTTGATAAATTCCCCAACACAAATGCTGATTAAAGCTCTAGCGTGCGAAAGAAGCCGTACGTAAACTACTGTCTTCTCTGGACCAAAGCTAATTTCAAATAAACCGAGGAAACGTGGGAAACTGTTTCATGTTCAGACTGATCAAAATTATTTTTGTAAACCACAGACAACATTTCCTACTAGTACTAAATGCACCATTTGGCCTGTTATCAGAGCACAAATGAAAGCCTGCCGCTCTGCTGGTATGGGGTTGCATTAGTGCATCTGGCGTGAGCAGCTTACACATCTGGAAAGACTCCATAAATGCAGAAAAAGTATAGACAACATCTGCTTCCAGAAGAGCCAGTACTGTTGATCAGCTAGAATCCTCCATCAGGCCAGAAGGAGACAACATTCCCTCCAAAACCTCCAACAACTGGTCTCCTCAGGACCTGGACGTTTACAGACTGCTCCTAAAAGAAGACGAGATGCTTCACAGTGAGCAACATGGACCTGGAACTAACTTTGACTTGTGATGCTGCCATCAGATTCAAACGTTCCTATTCTTTTCTTTCAAACAAACGCTAACTATCTTGTCCTGATGCAGGTTACATCTTAGTTTCAACCGTTGTGTTTCTCATGCTCTACTGAGAAGAAAACATGGACTGATGAGAATTGCAGATCCATCCATAATAATAATAATAATAATAATAATACAGTAATGAATTTAATTTGTAACGCACATTTCATTAACAAAAAACTCAAAGTGCTACAAGGTGCAACTAAAATCAATGATCAAATAAAAACAAGTGATAAAAATCAAGTAAAATCAATGATAAAATAACAAAAATCAGCAATAAAATCAACTAAAATCAATATCAACTAAAATCAGAGATAACATCATGAGGAGGCAGAGTAGGCTTGCTTAAAAAGAAAAGTATTTAAACCTTTTTTAAAGTCAACCAGTGACTCTGGAGCTCTCAGGTAGTCAGGGAGGGAGTTCCAGAGGCGGGGGGCAGCCACACAGAATGCCCTGTCTCCCATGGTCCTTAATTTGGTTTGTGGAAGGTGAAGGAGATTACTGTTCTGTGATCGTAGAGACCGGGTGGATGAATATGGTGCAAGAATGTCCTTTAGATAATCTGGTGAAGTTCCGTGTAAGCATTGATGTGTAATGAGAGCAGTTTTGTACTGAATTCTGTAGGTGACAGGAAGCCAATGAAGGTTATGGAGAATGGGTGTAATATGTTCAAATTTACGAGCTCTCAATAAAATCCTTGCTGCACTGTTTTGAATATATTGAAGCTTCTGAAGGTTTTTGCCAGGGATTCCAATAAACAGGGAGTTGCAGTAGTCGAGCCTGGAGGAGACAAAGGCATGGACGAGTTTCTCAGCATCAGGAAAAGTCAGAGATGGGCGAAGTCTGGAGATGTTTCGAAGATGGAAGAAGCAGGTTTTAAACAGATGCTTAATGTGATTTTCAAATGTAAGATGAGAGTCCATTTTTATTCCAAGATTTGTAACAGAGGTGGAGAGGGGGATGTCTTGACCAGAGAAGGAGATTGTTGTTAAAGTTGATGTTTGTATCTGGTGAGGGGTGCCAATCAATATGGCCTCAGTCTTGGAGCAGTTTAATTGAAGAAAGTTCTGATTCATCCATGCCCTTATTTCCTCCAGGCAGGTAGAGAGAGCAGTGAGTGAAGATGATGACAATGGTGATGATGATGATCCACCTATCCCAGTGTTTTCCCTCACATTATATGAAGAGAGCAGTGCCCCGTCCTGTCAACAGAACTGAGCACCCTGCCTACCCCCCACTGACAACTGACGTAGCGCTAAGCTAGTGGTGAACAATACAGACTTGCTAGCTAAAAAGCTACAGAGGCCACTACAGACGCTGAACGTCTCCCTCCACCACCCCCTCACATCCCCTGGTCGACAGAAGTCGTGGCAAATATGAGCGCCCTGCCAAGATGTAAACCAGGGGAAACACTGCATCCATTATCTAAAAAAAGGATGAATGTCCAGAGGACCAGACTTAGCTTTTTTAGATTTTTCTACCTGGATTATTGAGCATGCATCAGTGCATCCATTATCTTTTACCCGTTTCTTTCTTTTTGGGTTGCGGGGGGTCACTAGTGCCCATATCCAGCAGTCACTGTGTGAGAGGTAGGGGACACCCTGGACAGGTCTTCAGTCCATCACAGGGACACGTAGAGAAAAACAACCATTCACTCTCTCTCTCACCTAGGGACAATTTAGAGTCACCAATCAGCCTAACATGCATGTTTTTGGTCTGTGGGAGGAAACCGGAGTACCCTGATAAAACCCTCGCATGCACAGAGAGAACATGCAAACTCTACCCAGAAAGACCCCCAGCCGGGATTTGAACAGGCGACCTTCTCGCTGAGAGGCGGCATCTTTACCGACTGCTCCACCGTGCTGCCCAATTTGCAGATCATTGTCTTCTATTTTTATTTTTGCAGAATGGGGTTAAAATTCTTAAACCTTAAAGTGGCTTTTCTTTGGCACATATGTAACAATGAACCTTAAAAAAATAAAATCAAATATAGTGTCTCACATCAACGGTTTCTCCAGAAGAAATAAGACATGTATGTGACTAGTGTCCAAACCGTTTCCAATAATTTGATCATGTTTAAAACAAGTATTTCCAGTCAAGACCTTACTTCTCTGATAGTCTTGGCCACGTAGAGCTGCTTTATATAAACCAGTTTGTAAACCTCTCATGCTCACCCTGCTCAGTGCCAAAGTGCTTTTCATTTCTTCGCTGACAACTCATTTGTTTACATTTTGTATGAATTTCTCACATTAATGTTCCTCCCCACACTTTTCTGTAGGAAGTGCATCTCATTAAAGAAGCTAAATTACTGTTCAGCCTTTAATTAGGGCCTTATTTGCCTCTGCTATGATTTCTAGCTTGTGCCTGAGCTCGCACATCTCAGACTGATTGCATGAAACTTCAGACGTGGAAATATGAGCAGTTTCAACAAGATACTGTTTGGTAATTTCTGTGCGTCCGCATCACACGCGGCCATTAAAGGCACAAGATCTGACTGGCAATATAACTCAGACAGATTTAAACTTGCAATGTAATCATTGGATGTACGTCTATGACTAATTAACTTTTGGCGTTAACCTGCTTCAAGATGCCTGTCATGGCTAATGAACCTTAGTAAACACTGTCAGTTTTATGCATATTGAGCTAAAGTTTTGTGTGATAGTAGCTAAGAATCATATTTCAAATGCTAACAAATCATGTGAGATGTTTGCTTAAAGCTTGGCGTTAAAGTTAATGGACATGCGGTGTGAAATGTTGTCATCTAAACGTCATATTTTGGTTTCAGAGAGTTGCATAAGTCGTGAAACTCAGCCTAAAATATTCAAGAAGCTGTTTGATCTGTGCGCAGGGAGGTGCATTTGATATATTCAACAAAATGCAATAACCAACATAAAAAAAATGACTCAACTTAATTCAATTCAGCTTATTTACATAGCACCATGTCACAACAGAAGTCACTGAACATAAACTTTCACATTTGTTTTAAATGTGAATTAGAAAAGTTTTCAATCTAAGGAAGGAAGCCAGCAGACGTGTTGAGTCTTCATTTGGTTCAGTCTCCCATCCTGAGCAAGCACAAAGGCGACAGTGGAAAGGAAAAACTCCCTCATGAGGAAGAAACCTCCAGCAGAACCAGGCTCAGGACAAGCGGCCATCTGCTTCGACCAGCTGGGTTTGAGAGGAACAGGAAGGAGAAACGGACACGGAATGGCAGGTCCAGAATGGAGGCGAGCAGGTCCGCACTAGGAAGAAAGACCAAAAAAAAAAATTGTTAAGATAGTTAATTCCAAATACAAATCATTTGTTTGTTTTCATTTGATGAAATTAGGTTAATTTATCCTCCAGCAGTCTAAAGGCCGAGATATAGCTCTGCGTACGGCCTGTACGCCGCTTTACGCGCGCGCACAGCTCTGCGTTCGTTCTCACATTAATGCTCGCGTTTTCGCTCCAAATTCTTGACGTCATTTGAGCAACAGCAGGGCGGAGCGTTTACCTACGGGACAAATTGAGGTCGCTGATTGGTCATTTGCTGACACGCCTACTGAATTGATTGACAGGTCGGGTGGGGAGAAAAAAATTACGTCACACGGCTTCTGCCGCAGCGGTATTCTGTGTTTATATGTTAATAAAACGTTCTAAAAAATAAAATAAAAACAGGGAGCGCTGGTCCAGCACACCAGAACACCAGGAAATATTTAGAACCTCGCGCAGCCACGTTGGACATGAGTTTAGTTCGCTCGTGACAAATTCATTCATTTCCTCATGTCAGTCATGGAGTCAACGGAGGAGGAAGCAATCACTTGACTTTTGGCAAAAACAAAACAAAAGAAAAGGCCAGATCAGGGATGAAAAGGGGGAATTTAATACATTAGTGTCTCATACAAAACAGTCCGGCGCCGTGCAGTTTATTGTGAGACAACGCACTCGCGTACGCGGTCGTAAAATTTGAGCTTGGCATGTACGTGCCCTGCGGGGGTACGCTTGAGCCTCTGCGTACGTACGTCGTAGTGCGGCGTACGGCCGAACGCAGAGCTATATCTCGGCCTTAAGCCTATAGCAGCATAACCAAGGGATAGGTCAGGAAACCGTGCCAACCCTAACTATAGGATTTATCAAAAAAGAAAAGTCTTAAGTGTTGTTTGTCATATTCAACTAGAATATCAATCCATCCCAAGTCTCAAGTTCAGTCTTAAAACTGGACATGTGTCAGCCTCATGGACAGGAACTGGAAGTTGGTTCCACAAGAGAGGAGCCTGACAACTGAAAGATCTTCCTCCTGTTCTGTTTTTGGAAACTCTAGGAGCCACAAGTAAACCTGCAGTCTGAGAGTGAAGTGCTCTAGGAACACATGGAACCTGTATAAGATGGAGCTAGGTTGTTGAGGGCTTTATAGGTTAGAAGTAAGATTTTTAATTCAACTCTGGATTTGACAGGGAGCCAGTGGAGAGAAACTAAAACTGGAGAGATATGATCTCTCCCACTAACTCCAGTTTAGACTCTGGCAGCAGCATTTTGGATCAACTGAAGACTTTTTAAAGAAGTATTTGGACACCCAGATAATAAACCATTGCAATAGTCCAGTCTAGACGTGACAAATGCATGAACCAGTTTGTCTGCATCGTTTTTAGAAAATGTGTTTTTAATTTTAGGGATATTACGCAGGTGGAAGAAGGTGGTTCTAGTAACATTTTTAATGTGGGGGATAAAAGACATGTCCTGATCAAAAATAGCACCATTTTTAACATTAGAACTGGAGGCAGATTAATGTCATCCAAGGAGGGAGAACGACTGAAAATGTCATTCATAATGTGCTCAGGTCCAAAAA
This sequence comes from Garcialebias charrua, assembly GCA_038048925.1. Lineage (NCBI taxonomy): Eukaryota > Metazoa > Chordata > Actinopteri > Cyprinodontiformes > Rivulidae > Garcialebias > Garcialebias charrua. The sequence continues at coordinate 14,831 of JBBPBX010045381.1, forward strand.
CTAAAACCTCAGTCTTGTCTGTGTTCAAAAGGAGAAAATTAAGGGTCATCCAGCTTTTTATGTCTTTAAGACACGTTTGTAGTCTGAGTAACTGACTGGATTTATTGGGTTTAATGGACAAATATAATTGTGTGTCATCAGCATAACAACAAAAATTTATCCCATGCTGTTTAATAACTTTACCTAATGGAAGCATGCACAAGGTAAAGAGCATTGGTCCAAACACTGAACCTTGAGGAAACCCATGACTAACTTTGGTGTATGATGAAGGTTCATGGTGTAGTGGCAGGGCTTTCGACTTGGGACCCGAAGGACGCGGGTTCGCTCCCCGGCCACTACACACCTTGGGGTGTCTATGAGTGCACACCTAATTCTCCAGCTCCCCGGGCACTTTGTGGCTGCTCACTGCACCACCTGGTGGTGGTTGGGTTAAATGCAGAGACGAATTTCGTCTGTGAATGGGAAACATACACAGATGACAGACAAAGACATTATTATTATTTTTATTGTTTACATTTACAAACTGAAACATATCAAATAAGGATATACCGTATTTTCCAGTTTATAAGTCACACCTTTTTGCCTAATTTGCATGCCCTGCGACTTATAAATACGTGAGACTTGTTTATGGATTTTCCCCCCATATTTTTAAACCAATATTTGGCTCAGATATGACCGTTTTTCATTTTTGGAAAAAAATGGTGCAGTACCACTTTTGTCCTCTAGGGTAATAATAATAATAATAATAATAATAATAATAATAATAATTAATTCAATTTATAACGCACTTTTCATTACTGAAAATCTCAAAGTGCTACACATATATTGAATGCTACACACATTCATAAACCGGTGGTGGCAGACTACCATGCAAGGTGCTTTCCAGTCCTACCGGGAGCAACTCAGGGTTAAGTGTCTTGCCCAAGGACACAACGACACATAGTGCGGGTCCCGGGAGTCGAACCGCCAACTTTCCGATCGGGAGACGACTCCCCTTACCACTACGCCACGACCGCCCCGTACACCGACTGTTCCCACCTCATGTGTCCGACGGCAGCCTCCTTTGGTCGGACTGACTCTGTTGCAGCCCGGCCTCCTGCTCTGGAGGTATGAACTACGAAACCACAGGACAGATTTTCTTTAAACTTACAGAAAGTAATTACTAGGTGGACATTTACAAACTGTTAGCTGTAGGAGATGTTTCAAGCTAAAATTCAATCTTTTAGCATTGTTGTTTGTTAGCGGTTAGCTACCGTAAACGCGTACTATTTAGATAAATAACTCATGAACTACAGGACAGATTTTTATCAAACTTACAGAAAGTAATTACTGTGTGGACAGTTACAAATTGTTAACCGTATGAGACATTTGAGCTAAAATTCGAAGTTTTAGCTTCGTAAATGTATTAGCTTATAGCTCCGGATTTACCGTAAACACATACTATTTAGAGAAATAACTCATGATCTACAGGACAATTTTTTTTATCAAACTTACAGAAAGTAATTACGGTACTATGTGGACATTTACAAACTGTGACCTGTATGAGACATTTGAGCTAAAATTCGATTTATTTATAATGTATTTTCGCAGCGCTCGCAACCGTTTGGAAGACGTCAAAGCGAAACAATTTAAATCCAGCTGATTTGACCATTACATGAATTTATTAAGGAACGGTTAAGCTCAGAAACACTTCTGCTATAATGTCAGCTAACAAGTATATATATTTTTAAGTGTTTATCTTAATAAGTTTTAAAGAAAATGCTGCTGTCCCACCCGTGCGGGTGCACTAGCAAAACTACTTTTTAAATCCAGCTGATTTGACAATTACGTGCATTTATTAAGGAAAAGTTCAGCTAAGACACATCTTTGCTATAATTTTCAGCACAAATAATTGTTTTTATCGTGTTAATCTTGTTAAAAGTCCTTCCGTGCATGCTTCTGTGGCCGCCATTTTCAGCAGGGCAAATGACGCGCTGACACGTCGCGTAGCGGTGACACATAATAGATGCGACTTAAATAAAGGTGCAACATGTTTATGGATTTTTCCAATTTATTGCCAATAATTGGACAAAGCTACTTATAGAAAGGTGAGACTTATCAGGTGAAAAATACAGTAATCTTAAGATGTGATAGATGAATATCGCCACATTTTCAGTCAGTCAAGACCTGCCTGTTCCAAACCTGAAACATGTAGAGGGAGTTTCGTACTCTTCCATGGTGCGATTGAGCTATAAAAATGTTGTCAGGGTGTGTGTGTGTGTGTGTGTGTGTTTGTGTGTGAGCCGCAGTGTGACTCACTGTAATGAGGCGAGGGTGTTAATGAAGTGGGGAATATAAAAAGCAGAATGTTTGCCATTGGCTGAGGTGTCAGTCCAGAGAGGCAACTTTCCTGAGATTCTCTCAGTTTAATTCACACAGTTCCAGTTTACCTGCACTGAGAAACTGGGCCTGTCAAAACACCAGCAGCTTACTGTCTTTTATTTTAATTTTATTTTTTTATATCCTCGCTTGACAATTGCAGCCCCACCTCCTCAAACAATCTCACACACACACACACAGTTTTGCTGATTATGCAACTGCTTTTAAGTGCCATTGTTGGCGTTCTCATCTTCCCTCCCGCCGGCTCTGCGAGGTCATGGATGAGCCTCGATTGGCAATAATGCAAACATTTGACAGAACGTGCTCAAAATGAAATACGGCGCCTCTCAGCTAAAGTGCAACGGTGTGGGCGGGCCGTCTTTAAAGTGCCGTTTGTCATATCCAACTAGAATATCAATCCATCCCGAAGGGTGCATAACTCCCCCGTTTACTGGGGGTTTATGGAGGTTTTCTGAAACGTTAAGCTTTACACGACCGTTGTAATGATGTCGTTTTATCATCGTTTACGATCGCGCCGCAGCGCTGAGAGAACAACGTCCACACGGTTTTACTCAAACTTCAGTCTGGAGGTTTGGCAGCTCTGCTGAAATGTATTTAATTTTTATGTAATCAGAGTTGTGAGTGGCAGAAAAAAATATTTAAACTGCGATGTTAGGCTAAAAGGATGCTTAAAGTTAAAACAAACAAATATTGGTCATGAAAAAATGATGAATGCAGATATATCTAGAAATATATATTTTTATTCTTCTACATTTTTTGTGTATTTTTGGTTTACAAATGCCTTGTTGTTCAAGTGCAGATGTCTTGATTTAATGCTCTTTTCTTTATATTTTGCTCCCAGTGATCCAATGTTCTTCGTAATACAGTATTTTATACTTTTCATTAAATATTTGTCTAATAAAAAAATAAAAAAATACATTGGCTACTTTTTACCTCAGTTTCAAAGGCCAAATCTTGTTCTTTGACAGAAAATAACAATAAACTTATTCATAAATTGTGACGCTTTTTAACAGAATAACATGATTGAAAAACATGTTTCTTTATTTTTATCAGACATTTTTGTGGTGTTAGAATTGGTGTTAAATCAGAATAATACAAACTGTAAATATATATTTTTTACATTTATTTTTAAATTGATTTAATCAAACTTAATTTATATCAAGACAGTGTTGAATACACTTATATTTTGCTTTGTATTGCTACATTTTAAATAAGCTTTTAGTTTCATATGTTTGAGTTAAATAAAACAATAATTTGTTAAATGGCTGAAAGTACAATTTTCCTGTTTTTGATTAATTGTGAATTTTTTTTATAATTTATCCATCAAAAAAAAAAAAATTCAATTGATTTATAGATGTTTAGATGCAACTTTTTACTTAAAATGATTGAAATTATAATTGCATTCAGCTATTTTTCTCTGTTCTAATTAACTTTTTCCTTGCGATAATATTTGACTATGTTCTAGTTTATAAAAAATATATTTTAATGTTTATTGTAATACATTTGTCTTGAATAGCTGAATATATAAACTAATATTGAGAGAGCAGAATCCTTAAAAAAGTTGAATAATAAGAACACCTACTTGATCTAAACTGCAAGATGAATATGCAGTTTGTTTATTTATTTATTAATTAATTAATGTATTTATTTATA
>JBBPBX010045382.1:2394-13707 GCA_038048925.1 Garcialebias charrua
TATACATACATACATATACATACATACATATACATGTATATGCAGTCACATACACATCTACATACCTACACGGGGCCGAGATGTTGTAGAGGCAGGGCAGCCGGCTCAGGACCGGAAAGTCCCAGGTTCTATCCCTGGTCAATGCATAACTCGTTGTGTCCCTGGGCAAGACACCTAAGCCCCCAGTATAGCTCTGCGTTGGGCAGAACGCCGCGCCACGCCGTGCGAATGCCGCGGCACAAGCCTTTGAACGCGGGCGTGAACGCGGGCGTGAACGCGCAAGCTCAAATTTTACGACCGCTTATGCGCGCGCGTTGTCTCACAATAAACTGCCCGGCGCCGGACTGTTTTGTATGAGACACAAATGTATTAAATTCCCCCTCTTCATCTCTGATCTGGACTTTTCTTTTGTTTTTTTGCCAAAAGTCAAGTGATCGCATCGCTTCCTCCTCCGATGAGAAGGAAATGAATGAATTTGTCACGAGCGAACTAAACTCATGTCCAACGTGGCTGGGCGAGGTTCTAAATATTTCCTGGTGTTCTGGTGTGCTGGACCAGCGCTCCCTGTTTTTATTTTATTTTTTAGAACTTTTTATTAACATATAAACACAGAAAACCGCTGCGCAGCCGTTCCCCACCCGACCTGTCAATCCATTCAGTAGGCGTGTCAGCAAATGACCAATCAGCGACCTCAATTTGTCCTGTAGGTAAACGCTCCGCCCTGCTGCTGCTCAAATGATGTCAAGAATTTGGAGCGAAAACGCTGGAGCTTCACGCTGAGCTAGACTGTGAACTGCCTGCGTGTAGCACGCGCACGTCGAGTGGCGTGCTCCCCAACGCACAGCTATACTGGAGTCTTTAACCCTGAGTTGCTCCCAGTAGGACTGGTTGGCGCCTTGCATGGAAGGCTACTGATACCGGTGTATGTATGAATGTGTGTATGAATGGGTGGATGGCTGGTACTGTGAAGCGCTTTGGGGCCCTTCATAGGGGGCTGGAAAGCGCTATATAAGTAAGCTCCATTTACCATTTACCATCTATTTGTGTGTGGTTGTGAGCATGCATAAGTGTATAAGGCTTCTCTAATAGAACATTCAATAGTGACCGCAAAGCATCACAGACCCGACCCCCAAGACCGAGGCAGACAAAGGGGGGACCAGAGCCCAAGACCCCAAGAGGGACCCCGAGTGCAGAGCCCCCAGGGCCACCCAAACAGGACGAACCACTCACCCACCCCCCAGATCCGACCATAGGGGAGAACCAGAAGAGCCCCACCAGCAACCATACACAATGACCCCCCGGGGCCAACAGTGACATACTCACAGGTCCCCGCCAGAACCCGCTGCACCGATGTAGCCCCAGGCAAAGGCACCAAGGCCCGGGCACCGAAGATGCACACCCCTCAGGCCCAGGCCCAACAGGACCAGAGGACCCGAGCCCCATCAGGCAGCCACCAGGCCGAGCAGAAACATGCCCAAGCACCCAGCCCCCAACACAGAGGTCCCCAAACTCGCCGGCAGGCAAAGGCACACCCCACTAGGGGGCTGTGCGGTAGGGGAGCGACACCTAGCAGCCCCAGCTGTATCAAAGAGGGGGCAGTCTAAGAACGGGCCTGACAAATAGACATTCATACACAGACACAATCACACAGACCCACCCTCATCCTCACTCACTCAAAGACATAGGTTTTATTTCTTTTTCTTAAATAAACAAACTGTACACATCACACCGCAACAAATGTTAAAACAGTAAAATATATGTAGGATATAAAGGAATAAAACAAAAGTTATCCTCTTAAGTGAATTTCTTTTCTGGGTTTAAAAAAAAAAAACTACAAATCAAAAATTAGTGAAAATACAATAAACAAAATGTAAATAGCAAGAAAACCTCCAAAGCCTAGAGTTCAAAGAAGTATTCCCAGAAGCATCTCTGTGGGTCCTGCCTGCCTTTGCAAAGTTGCTCTGTTTTATGACCAGAGCGGCACTAATGCTACATCCAGACCGAACGCCTTTTCAACGGCAAAAAAGCTCGCCACGCACGCAAGTGGACGCACTGGACCCAGTGGTGTCCAAACCAGAACGTGAAATTGCGGCTGCGTTGCGGCGGCGGGGGGGGGGAGGAGCTTACCGGTATACCGAGTTCCTCTCTGCACTCCGCCAGGCAAGGAGCTTTTTATTTTTGTCCCTGTAGAGCAGACTTGACTGGTCGTGAAGGACTTGTCGCGAACACACAGCTACAATGAGTTTCTCTTCCATAGTACACGACTTCGCGGGTTTTTTCTGTGTCCCACAAACAATACGTCACATAGTTGCGCAATACCCCGTCCCCTCGTTTCCGCGTCACATAGCGGACTCCCCCTTTCTCCTCCACCCGACTCTCCTGATTGGTCGGACACGCGTTCACGAGTTTGAACGGCGAAAATCTTCAGCATGGTGAATGAGTGGTTTGGAGGCTGACGCGGGTTCACGTGCACAAAAAACGCTTTACAGCACGCTCAACACGCACGTGACGTGACGCCCGACACCAAGAGACGCCTGGAGGCGCGTCCCCCATTGACTTTGCATGTAAACCAGATGCTCCTGCAGTTGAAAACGCGTTCGGTCTGGATTCACCATTACACAGACAGTCTGCTTGCATCGTTGATGAAACCACAGCAGTGAATACAGGAGAGAAACTGAAGCTAATCAATCTAATTATACTGGTATTGATCAATATCAATACCCATGTTGGTATCGATAATAGCCAATATTTGGATCGATCCGCCTGCCCCTAGTACCCGCTCTGCTGTCTTTGACAGACTTGATTATGTTAGGAGTTAGTTGAACTTTAGAAATCTAATTCTCTAAAGGGTACTGTCCATCCTTGATTATATGAAGAGGGGACATCAGGCAAACTGAAAGTTATGCACCATAACTCATGTTCCCTGAAGGAAGGGAACGAGGTGCAACATACTTGCTATGGGAATTGTGCCCCCGCGCGATTACCTAAAGGAATATACTCACGCCTTTACGGCTAGGGTGTCAACGCCGCGCCAGAGGCCCCGCCCTCTGGGTAATTAAGCGGCTGATGCCCATCCATCTTCCTCCAAGATTGCACTTCACCAAGCTTTCAGCATTGAAAGGGCCAGATATGTTGCACCTCATTCCCTTCCTTCAGGGAACATGAGTTATGGTGCATAACTTTCAGTTCCCTTTCAGTCTGGTCTCTCGGTGCAACATACTTGCTATGGGAACGTAATCCCTTCACACCCTTGAAATGCTCAGTAAAATGCATGCTAGAGTGAACATCTGTCCTTGACCAGCAGGCATCTCAAGGCTACTTTCTACTGTGTGTTAGAAAGGACAGCCTGAGTGACGTCACACGCAGTAACATCCAAACTGTAATACTTTGCAAAATTGTTTAATGAGCTCTAGTTCACAGTAGCATAGATGTCTACAACTGGTACACCCTTGAACAATGACCAGGAAGTGGCCAAGTCCCGAGTGGAGTGAGCGTGCACTCCAGAGGGCACCTGTTGACCTTTGCAACTGTACGCCCTTTTAATGGCCTCAGTCACCCAATGTGAGAGGCGTTGTTTTGATAGGGCCTTCCCGGTAACAGGTACTGCAAAGCAGACAAACAGTTGATTTGTTTTTTTCCATTCGGCTGTTCTCTGCATGTTAGTGCGTAAAGCTCTGACAGGACAGAGAGCCTACAACCTTTCATGTTCCTGAGTGAGGACAGGAGCGAGTGGGAAGGAGGAGAGATCAAAGTCTAGACTCCTGGGGCCTCATGTATCAACCATGCGTGCGCACAAAAACATTGCGCACGTCACTTCCCACGCAAAAGCCCGTATGTATCAAAACTGAACTGAACGTGAATATATGCGCATCCAGGTACATATCCACGCAAGCTCCCGAGCAGGCGTACGCACGTTTCTGTGGTTCTTGTTCCTTTGGCGACACTTACAGGTGTTTCAGAGAAACTGAAGCCCCACAGTCTGTGGTTGACTTTAAGAGCGGCTTGAAGACCTTTCTTTTCAACCGAGCATACTCTTCCTCCTCATGATTCTACTTTTGATCTGAGTTGATACTGTTGTTGATTTTAATTGTTTTATTATTTGTCTTATTGACATTCAAATATGTTGCACCTTGTAGCACTTTGAGATTTCCATTAATGAAAAGTGCGTTATAAATTGAATTCATTATTATTATTATTATTATTATTATTATTATTATTATTATTAACAGTTCAAGATGTGTAAATGATTAATATTCCCTCCAAACACACGATTAACAAGTATTACATCCACATGACGCAGTGAAATAAAGGACGCGCAACGTTGTGCCAAAAATAAATTTAACAGGAACGGATTCATTCAGCCTTACTGGAGGTTATAATAAATAGTGTAACACGCAGAGCATTTATTTAGAAACAGATATAGTTTTCCGATCTAGGATATGGCTTATCAGCCGTTTTCAGAAATAATAATTTTCCAGTTTGGCACTGCATGCTGCGCTCTGGGGAGCCGTGCATCACGCGTGCATACAGAAGCAGCGGTCAAACTGTTCCACAGAGGGAGCTGCAGGTCGATCGGGACTGTGCAGTCCAGTCCACACAAAGCCGGATCATGTCCAATGGAATGGTCTCATCCATATGTTTCCAAAGGCTGAGTGGTCGCGCTTGGAGCGCGCGCGCACCCTCACCGGTGTCGACACGGCAGCTGGAGGTGTTTCATTATCTGCGTTTATTGTAGATTTCTCCAAAATGACACGTGAAAGTACACCTTATATAACTTGTAGGAGAGCAAAAGCTTCACAGACAGACTGCGCACAGGGCTGCGGGGCGCGCGCTGCGTCTGGAGACTCCAACATCATGTCATGAAAAGTCTCCACCAAGACGCACAGACTCGTTTCTTCACATCATCTACATAAACAAAGATCTATGTTCTAGCAAACATCCAAGTAAGTTCCTCTGTGTTTACAGTAATAATGGTAATAAACTCGTGCGCAAAGTTAATATTTCCACACAGAATGAATGAATGAGCCGGTTCGCGCACCACAGCAGGGTGCGCGCGCACACAAATACCGACAATCACTCGTTCTTTGCATGATGAACACATTTTATTACTATTCTTACTTAGGATGTTTGTCCTCACTCATATTATATTGAATTCATTATTTTCCCGAATCTAGAAATGATTTCTGATCGCGCAGGGATCAAACAAACATGTCCTTCACACATGCAGGAAGTAATTTGCATCTGTTTAACATATGTAAATGTAGGCGTGTCAGGGGAGGTGTCTCACGTGCGCTCAGTTCCACGTCAATTGTGATGTACAAAAGGAATGTGCGTGGATTCAGGTGTACGCACAGTTTGATAAATCTGGATCTTTTTGTGCGTAGACACTTTTCTGGATTTCACCGTACGTCACTTTTCAGTAGGAAATCCACGCAGGTTTTTGATACATGAGGCCCCTGTGGTTCAAAGTCAAGACCTTGGGAGTGTATGCCGGATTAGGCCTTAAATGACCTTTGACCCATCAGGAGCGAATCTGGTACACATTGGATGTACAGACAATGCATGGAGGTCACCCACATGTTTCGCCGAGCAAAGTGCTAGGAGTAGAGTGGTTTTATAAGATAACAAATCTATCTTAACCTCACTCAGTGGCTCGAATGGGGGGTCACAGAGAGCCCCCAAGACCAGGCCAAGATCCCAACCAGGGGTCAGAATCCTGCTGGGTGGTTTAGTCCAAAGCACACCTTTCATAAATCTTATTATGATTGGATGTGCTCCAGGTGTCCTGTGTCCCCAGCCTTCATGACAGGCTGAAATAGCTGATAGGAAAACTTTAATCGTTGAATAAGAACGACCTTTTTCCAGTAGGTCCTGAAGGAAGGTCAGGAGCTGAGACAAGTCGCATGCATAAGAAATAATATTTCTTTCTGAGCACCAGTCTTCAAAAATATGCAACTTCTGTGCATTTAGAGACTGTGTTGATACAGCACAGGCATTTTGTATAGTTTTTACAACATTTTCCGGCAGGCCTGTGCTATCAGCTTTTTCTTTTCTGCCAATAAGCTGAAATTTTTGACAGTTCCTGGCCTAAGCTGCAGGACTGCCCCTTCTGGTGACATAGTTTGTCCCTGAAGAAAAGCAGTTGGTGCATCCAGTTCTCCTCCAAGGGCCCTGGAGGCTGTGAACCCCTGTGGGTAAACCAAGTTGGGAAGAGGGCTTCCTTGCTGATGTGCTACCAGGTTGCTCTGTTCGAAGGTAATCAAGGGCAGATGCAACTTGTCATCCGTATTAGGCAGAGTTGGAGAAGAAAGACTATTTTCCCCCTCCAAGTTTGGGGTCATGAGACTGGGAGACTACACGTTCTATAAACGAGCAGACCTCCCGACTCCAATGCGTTTTTTGGAATGGTCCAGTTTACTGGTCCTTGGCTTTAACAGAGCATCGGAACCAGGCAAACCGACCGTGGTTTGTGTTTCACCCTTTGGGAGAATTTTGTTTTGAAGGCAAAGCTAGAACAGCACAGAGATGAAGGTCACGTGCTGTCTGATTACTGCTTGGACATTGCGTGTCCCTCATTAATAATAAAGGGGCAGCTGTAACGTGAGAACGTGGAGATGCTCCTTTTAGTTTGGCAGACTTTAGATTATTTGGTGATAGAGAGCCCAGTCCCCTTTGAAAAACAGGAAGGGAGATCTGATTCGGCTCTGATTTGTTTATATGCACAACAGCTTGAACACAATGGCTGCTATGAAGGTGTGAAGCTTGTGGCTGCCTGTGGGCATCTGATGTGCCCCTCCCCCCCGTCGTTAGATTCTGTCGGCTTGCCTCCCTGAGGTGCGGACATGTCACGTGTTCGTCTGGTTAGTGTATTAGCTGCCCCGTCATTCACAATGGAGCGGGGGCTTGAGCACGTGACCCTCCTCACCTGTCTCCGTGAGGGGTGTGGGAGGTGCTTGCAGACGCCTCTGTGTCTGTTTACTGCAGACGAATCAGAGGCACCCTGCTGGGGTTTATTGATTAGGCTAATACCCCATGGGCCGTGAGGGAGGGGGGAAAATGGCCCCCTCCCTTTATGATGGCTGGCAGGCCAGAGGGACCTGTTCTGCTGAAGTTATTTGTGTGTTGTTGTTTTTTTTGTTTTTTTGAGAGTCAATAAAACAGAGAGGGGCTGTTTCATGAGCTTTATTCGTGCTTATGTGCAATGACGTACATGATTATATGTCACTCACAGCTGAGAGAGCATGATTTGTGCATGCAATAGATTTACTAGCTTTTTGTACCATGTTACAAATAAAGTTTGGACATGAAGAGATCATTCCCAGTACCACGTGAGCGGGTGATCATGTAATGTGAGAACGTGGACCTGGTTCATCAGGTACATTTCTGTCTGGTGTCCCGGTTTGCCAAGGAGGCCCTGTGTTTGGCCGTCTGGCGGGGGACAAACCTGTTTTTGCTCCATGCGTGCTCGGTGCGAGGTTGGCCCGTCGGGGGTCTCTGCCAGGGCTCCTCCTTGTATGCTGGCCACTTCTACGGTGGGGCACGCGTTGCCGAGTGGTGTCGAGACTGCGCAGGTCTGTCTCCCGCAGACTCCCTTGGGGGGACGAAGCTTCTCCGGGGAATGCCCACCAGGAGAGCTTCGGCCTGTTTGCGCCTTTGGTCCAGCTTGGTCTGAATTCGCTCCAAAACTTTACCAAATAATCCTGTTGGCTCTATCGAGTGGTAGAGAAAAGGCACCTTTTGTCCCTCAGGGAGATCCATTAAAGTCATCCACAGGTGGCGAATCGCGATGACCACTTCCGCCATGTCCCTGCCCTGAGCAACAGCAGCTGTCCTCATCATACGGAACACAAAGTCTGTTGCCCTGTGGGCTTCGTCCAGCAAGTCGGCGGCCGCCTTTTTGTCCGTTGTTACCTGGAGCTGCTGCAGCTTTTCCGCTAGGTAAGCCTGTATCAACGTGGACGCGTTCATGGCACGCACCGCGAGTCCCTGAGCTCTGTAGCACTTCTCGAGTAGAGACGCTGAAGCTCGACAAGCCTTGCTGGGGAGAGTTGGTTTTGTCCCGGATGACTTAGGAGCCAGGTGAGACGCTAGTGTGTCCTCAATCTGAGGCACGTTAGCTATTCCCACCTCATCCATCCCGTCAACGTCGAAGAACTGTGAGAGGGGAAGGAGCATGGGGGCTCTTGGTTGAGCCCCGGTGAGAGTTAGTTCTGTGAAGAAGTCTGGGAACACGGGCATCCTTTGCCTTGTGGCGGCCTGCTGCTTCGAGTAAAAATAGTTTCCTACCAGCCTCGTGACCTGTTGGCGAGGCGGAGGCTCGGGCCATGGGATGTGCAACGCGTCCGTTGCTCTGTGACATAGGTCGAACAGAGCAAGGATGGAAAAGTTGGTTTCTGGGAGCACAGATACCGGGGTCTGGGAGAGATCTTATCCCTGATCTTCCAGTTCCACGTCTGCTTCCTCCGCTGAAAATTTGCCCGAGGCTGAAATCGAGATCTCGTCCACGTTCATCATGTCTCGGGTGTCGAACTCGACTGTTAGGTCCACCATAGGAGCCAGCACGTCAGGGTTGTCACCCCATTCGACTCGTGTGCTGTCATGTAGAGCCATGTTCTTGAGCTCCGGCGTGGGAGTGAGAGGCTCTGTGGTGTCCACGTCCGTTGGTATTGCTGAAGTGTCCATGGCTTTGGTGACGAGGTCAACCCGGTGCCGTAGCATCGCATCCAGCATCAGGCTGCAGTGTGGGCAAAAGTCGGGTGCATCCAGCGCTGTTTTTGCGTGAAGCATTCCCAGGTAGACTGGACAGGCCTCATGGGTGTCCGTCGCTGCGATGGAGAACCCGCATCCGCTGGGACAGGCGCGCGAAGTTGGGCTCGCCGTCCCACTGCTTTTCCTTGGAAGTCTTGCCTTTCGCTTTCCTTTCTCCGGAGGCATGTCCGAGATAAGGCGAGTGAGTCCTTCCAGAATCTTTTTTCTTTTTCCTTGAAATGTCTCCTCCGTCGCGTTGCTTTCGCTGGCTAGCTGGCTAGGAGTTAGCGAAATAGCTTTTTTCTTGTGGCGTAGTTAGCGCCGTCGAGCGAAGCAATCTGTAGTGAGAGGAGAAGAAAATACTTCGGGGTTAATAATAATAATAATAATAATAATAATTAATTCAAATTATAACGCACTTTTCATTACTGAAAATCTCAAAGTGCTACACATATATTGAATGCTACACACATTCATAAACCGGTGGCGGCAGACTACCATGCAAGGTGCTTTCCAGTCCTACCGGGAGCAACTCAGGGTTAAGTGTCTTGCCCAAGGACACAACGACACATGGTGCGGGTCCCGGGAGTCGAACCGCCAACTTTCCGATCGGGAGACGACTGCCATTACCACTTAAGGGTTAAGGGAAAATGTGCCGGACTAGCTTTCGCTAGTCCAGCAATACGTAGGAATAATTCTCTGTGCGCTCTGTGCAGGGAGCAAGCTCACCTCAAGTTGAGCGATGAAGCAACAGAGAAGTCCCACAAAGAGTTAGCTCAGGTTTAGCGAGATGAAGGGCAAAAAAGAGGAAGATGGATGGGCGTCAGCCGCTTAAGTACCCAGAGGGCGGGGCCTCGGGCGCGGCGGTGATGCCATAGCTGTAAAGGCGTGAGTATATTTCTACAGGTAATCGTGCAGGGGCGCAATTCCCATAGCAAGTATGTTGCACCGAGAGACCAGACTGAAAGGGAACTGCACAGGAGTGGAGCAGATCCTATCTGACTTAGCAAACTTTTTTTTTTTTTCAGTAAAAGGTTTGTAAGCTCAATCATCCAGGCAGATCATAAAAATGTTAAATTATGTCATCTGGACCAGGGGCCTCATGTATCAACCGTGCGTGCGCACAAAAACCGTGCGTACGTCACTATCCACGCAAAACCCCGTATGTATCAAAACTGAATTGAACGTGAATATGTGCGCATCCAAGTACATTTTCACGCCAGCTCCAGGCTTGGCGTAGGCACGTTTCTGTGGTTTGTGTTCCTTTGGCGACACCTACAGGCGATTCTGGAAACTGTTCATGGTGGGAATAATGATTATTTCCACCCAAACACACATGATGAACAATTATTACATCCACATGGACGCAATCAGAATACAACCTGCAAAAAATATAACAAACAGAAAGACTGAATAGTTCTGCACAGCTTAAATTCTTGTTTTTTGTTCATTCTTAGCTGTTTTAGCAGTTGAAGAACGTGATGCATGATGGGACAAGACGATATTTCTCTGTTGCAGGGTATATTTAAATGAAAACAACGTTTGTCTTTATTTTTAATTCATTCCAGATTTAAAGAACACAAGAAAACTATTAACAAAAAAACCACAAGAAATCCCCTTTTGCCTTCATTTCATGTTGTTCATTCTAAACAGTTTTCTTGTGTTCTTTAAATCTGGAATGAATTTAAAAAATAAATAAACGTTGTACCATGCGGGAGTCGAACTCATGACCTTCGGGACGAAAGGCGGGCACGCTAACCACTGATCTATCAATGCATGTTAAAACAGCTGGGTCAACTTTTCATTTAAAAGTGGACGGTTTGTTGTGCGCTGAGCGTGCCAGACAAAACTTTTTTCTGTGCCCCTCTACGTCACTCAGAAGTGTCTCCAGTTCACAGTCCGTGAAGTTCCTCTTTTTTCCACGTTTCGACATGATTTGCAATAGAGCAAAGACGACATTCCTAACGTGCAGGGCATATTTAAATGAATTTGCATATTTATATGGAGGCGTGTCAAAGGCGGAGTCGGCCACTCTCTCATGTGCGCTCAATCCCACGTTGGTTGTGATGTACAAAAGGAATGTGCGTGGATACCGGCGTATGCACAGTTTGATACATCTGGATTTTTTTGTGCGTAGGCAGATTTCTGGATTTGACCGTGCGGCACTTTTCAGTAAGAAATCCACGCAAGTCTTTGTACATGAGGCCCCAGTTTCTTTAAGTGAGATACGTTTTGTCCCCCATCTTCAGCCTGCGGCTTGCCAGCCAGATCTGTCCCATAGGTAGCCTTCATTATTGGGTTTCAAGCCAACCTGTTGGAATCTCAGAAGTAGGCTTTTAACACACTATAACAGAGCACTCCCATCCAAAACAATCATTCTTCATGTGCAACAATCGAATGTTTAGGCCAGATGGCCAACTTGCTACTCCCAGAAACAGCTGAGGACGACCAAGGTCTAAGTGGTTCAGAAAAAAGTTTGTAAGCTCAATCATCCAGGTAGATAACAACAAAAAAGGTTAAAGCTCCCCTGACATCATCTTTTAACTTTCCATAAAATGGCACAAC
>JBBPBX010045383.1:4180-22036 GCA_038048925.1 Garcialebias charrua
ACATTTTATTCTTCCAATCCAAAGGCACACACGAGGGGTGTGGCTATATTAATAGCAAATAATGTGGACTTTCAGATGTCCAAACAAATTACAGACAAAGAAGGTCGTTTTGTTTTGGTGAGGGGAACAATAGACTCAAAAGAAGTAACTCTACTCAATGTATACAGACCCCCAGGACATGATAAAACTTTAATTGATAAAATATTTGATCTCATATTGACTGAAACATCTGGTGTATTGATAGGTGGAGGTGACTGGAATGCACAACTTCATCCGTCCTTGGATTCCTCAAACCCTTCAAAAAAAATTAACCCTGAATCTATGTATATAAAAAAGATGATTAAAAAGACTGGTTTAATAGATGTATGGAGGGATTGCCACCCACTGACCAAAGAGTACACCTTCTTCTCTCATCCCCATGGCGTTTACTCAAGAATTGATTATTTTTTCATATTTAGAGCAGATAGATATAGGGTATTAGATTGTAGTATTGGCACTAGGGACGTGTCAGATCATTCAGGGATATATTTGAAAATATGTTTAGATTCTCACCCTAAGTCAACAATATGGAGATTTAACACATCTCTGCTAAATGATAACGAATTTGAGAATTTTATTAACAAAGAATTTACGGACTACTTAGAATTTAATAACAGTAATGAATTATCACCAAGCATATTATGGGATGCAGCAAAAGCAGTATTACGTGGGAAAATTATAATGTGGGCATCAAGGAAGAAAAAAGAAAAATGTGAGCAATTTAATAATTTGAATAAACAACTAAACAATTTGGAGCAGGAGCATATTGAAACCAAAGACTCTACCCTATTAAAGCAAATTGCCACAATAAAAGCGGAACTTAATAAGAAACTTGATGATAAGGTGATACTTAATCTTAAATACATAAAACAAACTTACTATGAGAATGGACCTAGAGCAAAAAAGCTAATAGCCTGGCGACTAAAACAACAACAACTAGATAGATCCATTTTTAAAATCAAAAACCCAATTTCTAATCAGATGAGTTTCTCCCCAGACGATAATACATAAATCATTTGAAATATATTATAGGGAATTATACAGTCAACCTAATTTAACTGATCTTTCCTCAGTAAAGCAGTTTCTAGATGGTTTAGACTTACCATCAATTGGAACAGAGCAAAATAAATGGATTTCAGCAGATATAACACAGGCAGAGGTTGATAAAGCCATCTCAAAAATGAAAACAGGCAAGTCACCAGGAGGTGACGGTTTACCGGCTGAATGGTATAAAAGGTTCAGGAGAACTATAATGCCTTTGTTGTTAAAATGTTTTAATTATGTGCTTAAAGGAGGTGAAATCCCTCCATCATGGAAACAAGCGATAATATCTGTTATACCAAAACCAGGAAAGGATAAAAGTGAGTGCAGCTCATATCGGCCCATTTCGGTTTTGAACATAGACTATAAAATATTCACCTCTATAATTGTCACTAGACTAGAAAATATTATTCCCGAACTGATTGATACAGATCAGACAGGATTTATTAAAAATAGACGCACACAGGATAATGTGAGGAGAACGTTATATTTATGTGATATAATGAAAAGAATAAATAAATAAATTGAAATCTTTAGCAATCAGTTTTGATGCTGAAAAAGCTTTTGACTCTGTTAGATGGGAATATTTATATCTGGTCCTACAGCGGTTCGGCTTTAATAATACAATTATAAGTTGTTTAAAATCAATATATAGTTCACCAGAAGCCCGGATCAAAATCAATGGTGGGCTTTCAGACACATTCCCTCTGGGACGAGGATGCAGGCAAGGATGTCCTTTGAGTCCAATTCTTTTTGCTCTTTTTATAGAACCACTTGCTCAAAAAATTAGGGAGGATTCAGAAATTATGGGAATTATATTAAAGGGAAAAGAATACAAAATATGTTTATACGCTGATGATGTCCTAGTGACACTATCAGACCCAGATGTCAGTCTTCCGAACCTCATGTCTTGTCTCCATCAATTTGGACTTTATTCAGGTTATAAATTAAATATTGGGAAAACTCAGACATTATGCTTCCACTACTCACCTAGTGAGGATATTAGAAATGTGTTCAAATTTAACTGGAATACAAAAACCTTGAAATATTTAGGTATCAACATTACTAGAAACTTAAATAAAATATACGAAGCTAACTATGGTACAATGACTAATAAAATAAAAAGCAACCTGGACAGATGGGCTCCCATGATGCTCGATTTGTATAAACGAATAGAAATTATAAAAATGATTATTTTACCTCAACTGTTGTTTTTGTTTCAATCTCTAGCAATAGAAATTCCTAATAAGCAGTTTAACGAATGGAACCGCATGATTTCCAGATTTATATGGCAGAATAAGAGACCAAGGGTACGTTATAAAACGTTACAACTACCTAGAGATAAAGGAGGGATGTCACTCCCATGCTTGGAAAACTATTACAGAGCAGCACAACTGCAATTTATGGTTCACTGGTGTGAAGAGGGATATGAATCAAAATGGAAAGATCTAGAGTTAAGTCAAATAGACATCCCCCTGCAGGCTCTGCTAGGGGATAAACACCTTAAAACCATATATTCAGAAGAGTTGAGCATCTTTACAGAAGTCCCCCTCAATATTTGGTTTAAAGAGTTCCGCAATCCACTTTTAGAGAGGAAAATTAGGTTATTAAGATGGATAGAGCATGATATGGGCTTCGTACCAGCACAACTTGATTCAAAATTGTTCCCTCGCCCGGACGCGGGTCACCGGGGCCCCACTCTGGAGCCAGGCCCGGAGGTGGGGCACGTTGGCGAGCGCCTGGTGGCCGGGCTTTTACCCATGGAGCTCGGCCGGGCACAGCCCGAAGAGGAGACGTGGGTCCCCCTTCCCATGGGCTCACCACCTATGGGAGGGGCCAAAGGGGTCGGGTGCAATGTGGGATGGGTGGTGGCCGAGGGCGGGGACCCTGGCGGTCTGATCCTCGGCTACAGAAGCTGGCCATTGGGACATGGAATGTCACCTCTCTGGTGGGGAAGGAGCCTGAGCTAGTGTGTGAGGTTGAGAGGTTCCGGCTAGAAATAGTCGGACTCACCTCAACGCATGGCTCTGGCTCTGGAACCAGTTTCCTTGAGAGGGGTTGGACACTCTTCCACTCTGGAGTTGCCCCTGGTGAGAGGCGCCGAGCAGGAGTGGGCATACTTGTTGCCCCCCATCTTGGTGCCTGTACGTTGGGGTTCACCCCGGTGAACGAGAGGGTAGCCTCCCTTCGCCTACGTGTGGGGGGACGGGCTCTGACTGTTGTTTGTGCCTATGCGCCAAACGGCAGCGCAGATTACCCACCCTTTTTGGAGTCCTTGGAGGGGGTATTGGAGGGTGCGCCTCCTGGGGACTCCCTTGTTCTGCTGGGGGACTTCAACGTTCACGTGGGCAATGACAGTGAGACCTGGAGGGGTGTGGTTGGGAGGAACGGCCCCCCTGATCTGAACCCGAGTGGTGTTCTGTTGTTGGACTTCTGTGCTCGTCATGGATTGTCCATAACGAACACCATGTTCAGGCATAAGGGTGTCCATATGTGCTCTTGGCACCAGGACACCCTAGGTCGCAGTTCGATGATCGACTTTGTTGTCGTCTCATCTGATCTGCGGCCGCATGTCCTGGACACTCGGGTGAAGAGAGGGGCGGAGCTGTCAACTGACCACTACCTGGTGATGAGTTGGCTCCGATGGTGGGGGAGGATGCCGGTCAGACCTGGCAGACCCAAACGTATTGTGAGGGTCTGCTGGGAACGTCTGGCAGAGTCTCCCGTAAGACGGAGCTTTAACTCCCACCTCCGGGAGAGCTTTGAACACGTTCCGAGGGAGGCGGGGGACATTGAGCCCGAGTGGGCCATGTTCCGCGCCTCTATTGTCGAGGCAGCTTATCAGAGTTGTGGCCGCAAGGTTGTTGGTGCCTGTCGTGGTGGCAACCCTCGAACCCGGTGGTGGACACCGGCGGTGAGGGATGCTGTCAAGCTGAAGAAGGAGTCCTATTGGGCCTTTTTGGCCTGTGGGACCCCGGAAGCAGCAGATAGGTACCGACAGTCCAAGCGGCATGCGGCTCGGGTGGTTGCTGAGGCAAAAACTCGGGCGTGGGAGGAGTTCGGAGAGGCCATGGAGAATGACTTCCGTACGGCTTCGAGGCGATTCTGGTCCACCATCCGGCGTCTCAGGGGGGGAAAGCGGTACGCGACCAACACCATTTATGGTGGGGATGGCGTGCTGTTGACCTCAACTCGGGATGTTGTGAGTCGGTGGGCGGAATACTTCGAAGACCTCCTCAATCCTACTGGCACGTCTTCCACTGAGGAAGCGGAGCCTGGGGACTTTGGGTCGGGCTCTCCAATCTCTGGTGCTGAGGTCGCCGAGGTGGTTAAAAAGCTCCGCGGTGGCAAGGCTCCGGGGGTGGATGAGATTCGCCCTGAGTTCCTTAGGGCTCTGGATGTTGTGGGGTTGTGTTGGCTTACGCGACTCTGCAATATCGCGTGGACATCGGGGGCAGTTCCCTTGGATTGGCAGACTGGGGTGGTGGTTCCCCTATTCAAAAAGGGGGACCGTAGGGTGTGTTCCAACTATAGGGGGATCACACTCTTAAGCCTCCCTGGTAAGGTCTATTCAGGGGTTCTGGAGAGGAGGGTCCGTCGGATAGTCGAACCTCGGATTCAGGAGGAGCAGTGTGGTTTTCGTCCTGGTCGTGGAACACTAGACCAGCTCTACACCCTCAGCAGGGTCCTGGAGGGTGCGTGGGAGTTTGCCCAACCAGT
The DNA here is from genome assembly GCA_038048925.1 of Garcialebias charrua. Taxonomy (NCBI): domain Eukaryota; kingdom Metazoa; phylum Chordata; class Actinopteri; order Cyprinodontiformes; family Rivulidae; genus Garcialebias; species Garcialebias charrua. Next base: position 8,981 of record JBBPBX010045383.1, read on the forward strand.
TTACATGTGCTTTGTGGACTTGGAGAAGGCATTCGACCGCGTCCCTCGGGGGGTTCTGTGGGGGGTACTCCGGGAGTATGGGGTACCAGGCCCTTTGATATGGGCTGTTAGGTCCCTGTACGACCGGTGTCAGAGCATGGTCCGCATCGCTGGCAGTAAGTCAGGCTCGTTTCCGGTGAGAGTTGGACTCCGCCAAGGTTGCCCTTTGTCACCGATTCTGTTCATAACTTTTATGGACAGAATTTCTAGGCGCAGCCAAGGTGTTGAGAGGATCCGTTTTGGTGGCCTTAGAATCGCTTCTCTGTTTTTTGCAGATGATGTGGTCCTATTGGCTTCATCAGATCGTGATCTACAGCTTTCGCTGGAGCGGTTTGCAGCTGAATGTGATGCGGCCGGGATGAGGATCAGTTCCTCCAAATCCGAGGCCATGGTCTTGAGCCGGAAAAGGGTAGCATGCCTTCTCCGGGTCGGGGAGGAGGTCCTGCCCCAAGTGGAGGAGTTTAAGTATCTCGGGGTCTTGTTCACGAATGAGGGAAAACTGGAGCGTGAGATCGATAGGCGGATAGGTGCAGCGTCCGCAGTGAAGCGGGTGCTGTACCGGTCTGTCGTGGTGAAGAGAGAGCTGAGTCAAAAGGCAAAGCTCTCAATTTACCGATCGATCTACGTTCCCACCCTCATCTATGGTCATGAGCTCTGGGTTATGACCGAAAGAACGAGATCTCGGATACAAGCGGCTGAAATGAGTTTTCTCCGCAGGGTGTCTGGACTCTCCCTTAGAGATAGGGTGAGAAGCTCAGTCATCCGGGAGGGACTCGGAGTAGAGCCGCTGCTTCTCCACATCGAGAGGAGCCAGTTGAGGTGGCTCGGGCATCTGGTTAGGATGCCTCCTGGACGCCTCCCTGGTGAGGTGTTCCGGGCATGTCCCACCGGGAGGAGACCCAGAGGAAGACCCAGGACACGCTGGAGGGACTATGTTTCTCGGCTGGCCTGGGAACGCCTTGGGATTCCCCCAGAGGAGCTGCTCCAAGTGGCTGGGGAGAGGGAAGTCTGGGCCTCCCTACTTAGGCTGCTACCCCCGCGACCCGACCCCGGATAAGCAGAAGAAAATGGATGGATGGATGGATGGATATTTCACCAAGAGTCCTGTGCAAATGAAATGCCCAATCTTGCAGTATATTAATAGAAATGCAATGGTATTTAATGTCATTACTGAATGCATATTAAATAGTAACACAAAATTAGTGCAATGAACTTCAATGATCGTGCAACCAAACTTTAAATGATTGTTCCCATATTGATCAACTATGACATCATTTTATCCAGAACGACAAGAGGTTGGACCTCCACATCAAAAATGGCTGCCTGTTGCATGAAAATTTCATATCATCTGTGGTAAACTTGTTATTCACACTTCAGTTATATTTAAAAGTCTGTACAAGCTCCATCGGTGAACATGTCGCTACACCGATTGAATGCTTCAAATTCCTGAATCAGACTCCCAACGTCTGAGCTGAAGGTAACGCAGCAATGTTTCTCACTTTATGAGAGGCTTTTAGACCAAATAAAGGAAAAAGCGTAAGTTTACCTACTTCATTGTGCACAGCATAGATTTACACATGGAGCCAGACCAGCTGCAACAATTAAAGCAGCTGAGACAAAAATTACACAGAGGACCAGTTTTTTCCAGTAGAATATCTCCTTATGTTCACAGTAAATGTTAAGTTTCTTACTGTATTAAGGCTCAAAATGGTGCTTATTTAGCCTTTAATTAATAAATTTTGTTTGTGTCAGAAAAAACTTAACTTTTCCGGAATAAAAGGCACTTAGACCTACCGGTAAATAAGAAAACCACAGCACACTCAAATAATCAGTTTCTACTTAATTATTATTATTATTTTAGGAATATTAATGCTTTTTGGATTGTTTTAAGCAACACACGAATCTTCCCTGTATTTTTAACATTGTTGCTTTAGTTATTCCACGTTATCTTTTATACTTCTGATCCCTTTATGAATAACAATTTGGTTTCCTTGCTTCCTCAATGTCTTTATTCTTTGTGCTTTCTCTCTTCTATTCTTGGCATTTACATGATTCTGTGAAAAGCTGTGATTGTTAAAAGCAAAATCCCACCAAAGTAGAATCCTCCTCATTTTGATTCTCAAATGGGATTCCTTTTCCCGTGGCTGGATCGAATAAAAGCAGCAACAGTTCAGCAGTTGAAAGGAGAGAGCACCGACTGCTGCTGCCTGGAGTCGAGATGAGAAGGAGAGCTGAATGAGAAATCGTGAATCAGCTCCGATTCTCCTCCAGCCCCTTGACTTTCCTTCTTTATGCCATTAGATCGACACAGTGTTTGTTAAAGTGTGAGGGGGGGACGTTGGCTCTGAGAGTTTGTGAATGATGCTAATGCTGGAGACCTTCTTGGCTCTAGTGTTGTTATCAGACAGCGGTTTGTAATGATTTGTCTTTACTCTCTGTTGCAGTTTAAACATGTCAAGAGATAAGATTTTTACTCCAATCAGAGAATTATGCAACCGTTTGACATCGTTTAGAAAGAGAAATACCTTTAGATGTCAGAAGAAACACTTTGATGTGCTGTGCCATATAGTCTACACTGCCTTTTATGAGCCTTTCCTTTGTTTAAAGTTACAACTTCAAAGTTATGAAGAGATCCTGGTCAAATATAAGAAATCATATTTGATCAGCTGGCCTTAAATGTCACAAATAAAGTGACAATTATGGATTTTTCTTAACAAAAACTGAAACAGGTGTGTGAGAAGATTTAAAGAGCACATTGAGCAATGTAAAAAAAGATCAGTTTTTAGGAATGACTCCTGGTAGCAACTAGCCTGGTTGATACCAGACCCGTGTCCTTCACTTCGCTTTGTACTAGGGTCTGGCATCTCTCCCATAGACAGCGATTTCTCCGTTAGATTTTTGAATGGACCAATCAGAGAACAGAAGGCGGAGTTTTGTTAGTTTAGCCTGGCGAGGTCCAGGCTATTCAGATAAAAAGCTCAGAAACCACTCGGTGGATATTTTTTCTGCTACCAGTGTGTAATTATATGTCTCTAATTTACTGACTGTTGGCCTAGATGAAACATTTGAGATAAAATTCGATTTTTTATCATTTATTTTCGTAGCGCACCCGAGGCTGTTTGGAAAATGTCAAACCGAAACTATTTAAATCCAGCAGATTTGACCATTTCGTGAATTGATTTAGGAACTGTTAAGCTCAGGAACACTTCTGATATAACGTCAGCGGTGAAATATATTTTTTATCAGCAGAGAAATAATAGTTTACCTTGTTTTATTGAAAATTCCTTCGTGGCGGCAGCCATTTTGAATGACGACGTCAGTCGACGTCGTTCAAAACTCCGCCTTCTGCTCTCTGATTGCTCAGGAACACTTCTGATATAACGTTAGCTAAGAAATACATTTTTTATCAGCAGAGAAATAATAGTTTTTTACCTTGTTTTATTGAAAATTCCTTCGTGGCGGCAGCCATTTTGAATGACGACGTCAGTCGACGTCGTTCAAAACTCCGCCTTCTGTTCTCTGATTGGTCCGGTCAAAAATCTACCGGAGATATCCTTGTCTATGGGACAAGTCCCAGACAGCAGTGAAGGGAAATGAGAATTGAGCGGAGCTGCGTAGGAATGGCGAGGGCCAGGCTAGGTAGCAACGGCTGCGTTCAGTCTTGACCGAGCTTTTATGACTGAATCAATAGAAATGTTTTACAGTTATGACAGCAAGGTCTCTAATTAACAACTACATCATTAAAAAAGGCTCTCAATGTTGGACTCAGCCACCAAATAATTACAAAACATCAGGCCAACAGCCAGGAAATCTGTCAGATACCAATAAACACTAAAAATTATCAGTAAATACATAAGAAAAATGAACCAAATGTTGCTCTGTTTGACATTATTTAAGTGCAAAACTATATTAAAATGTCTTTGACTAAAACTATTACAGAATTATGTTGTACAGTTTTAGAAGTGGCAAACACGGTGACTGATTTAAACATAAATAAAACCAAATGAGGAAACCCGTGGTGCGGGACAGCTTTGGCAAAGAATGTTAAAATGATTGTTGGCAACAAACCAACCTCTCTTTGAGCTTGTGGTTGAGGTTTTTCTAATTCAAACTAATTTGTTTGTGTGTGGTGGTGGTGGTGATGGTGGTGGGGAGATAGTGTATGAATTTAATTTAAAATAAAGTAATAGAGAAGTAGTGCCAGTATTATCCATCTTTTTGACAAATCAACTCATAGAAGACTTTAAGCTCCCCGACACCAAACATGTATCAATGCAGAGACTTCCAAAGTGCAACTAAACCCTCAATGTTTAATTTAAAAAGATGCTTAAAGTGAAAACTTGACACCATTAGAATCAAAGCATGTTGAGACAAATGCACGATCTCAGGAAATCAAAGCAGATGAATGAATCCCCGCACAGAAGAAAAACAGTTTCAATGACAAAAGAAGATTCTAGCAGGGTCAGCTGACATGAGGAGAGGCTTCCCACCTGGCGGCAGAGCCTCCGAGCCGTGGGCCTTCTCGTCAGAACCGTGAGCTCTGCCCCTGCTGAACGACTCACCGGAGATCCACTCATCCTGAAAGCAAACAGAAGACACGCAGACGTTTCTCAGTCACGTTAACTTCGCCACACACAGGGGATCATAAATTCAGCTCAACTGTATCAGAAGATAAAAACTGCAGCAGACAGACAACTAATTACTTATTAAAAATACCTAAATAGTGGATTTAAGAAACTCTTCTTTGATTTTTACAACATTAAAACAGCCAGGAGGAAAAGATACGACTTGACAAATCTTTATGCATTTCATAAAAACATAAAAAAACACTGTACGACACAAACAATTTACTCCAAACCCAAAACAAGCTAAACAAAACATTTCAACTTTTCATTAACTAGAAGAGTTTTTATAAAATGTCAACTGCATGATTGCAGCTCCATCGTTCGAGTTGGCCAGAAATAATTTAAATATTCAACATGTTAAGCATTAGAATCTATCCATGACACTGTGCAAATGTCTTGATCTACCCCTCGTTTCTTTAAATATGCAACTCCAAAGAAACACACTTGAATTGTTACAACACAGGGTTGTATTTTATTCATTAACTTGGTTTTGTTGCAGAGAAATAATTATACTCACACCTTTACAACTTACACAAAAGAAACCTTATTCAAGCTATCCATCTTTCTGTCCGTATTAAAACCCATTGGATCAATACTTAGTGAGGCAAAGCAATTAGCAGCATTTATTCCTTGTCCAGCTTGCTGCTCTTCGCTAAATAAAACTAATGCTAAACTTTCTTTTTTGCCACGTAATACCGTTTCACCTTCACCCTCTTCGACATGACTTATTGATCTGTTTTCTTTCAGTCTTTAAGACTAATAATTGTCCCTGGGTTCAGCACTTTACTACTTGCAATTGATAGAAAGGTTTTGAAATCTTACATCCAGTATCCTTTTTGAATAAATGGTAAAAGGTATATATATATATATATATATTGACGTAGATGGCAAAGCGACATATTTATGGATTTTTCCACTTTATTATGGACTGATGCGACTTATAGGGCGGTGCAACATGTACAACTGAAAATACGGTGGTTACCAATCAGCCTAAAATGTATGTTTTTGGTCTGTGGGAAAAAACCAAAGTATCCAGAGAAAACCCATGCATGCCATGCATGGAGAGAACATGCAAACTCCACCCGGAAAGATCCCAGGCTGGGATTTGAACTGGTGACCTTCTCGCTGAGAGGCTCTACCAACTGAGCCACCGTGCTGCCAGTTCAGAGTTCCAAGCTTTTCAATTAAAGTGAGCCAATCATTGAGGACATTTCAGATTGACATGAATAAAACATGGGCTTTTTTCATTCAACCTTTATTTTGACAGGTTAATCCCAATGAGCCTCGAGGACTCATTTACGAGACCTGATTTCAACAAAGAATCTCCTTATTTATTGATTTTTAAGTACAATGCTCACAAATACATAATTGTATAAATCTTTTAGCTCTACAAGCCGTTTATATTTGAAGTGTTGACATACAATTGCTTCAACTGACCCATTCTTTTCCAAATAAATTGTTTTAATGCCTGTCTTGTATAGGTTTCTTCCAGCTTCCCATCAAAACAAATGTTTTTTTTTTTACAAGCCTGAATATGACATATGATATAATAATGCAACTCAGTCCAACTCTATAAAAAGTTGCATGTAGAGAAAGACCCCTCCCTCTCAGGAGAGATAGCACCTGTGATTGTTTGCAGCTTCAAATGAGAAAGCAGATACAGAGAAGCTGCATCTTCCTGTAGCACCTCACAGAGGAGGCGAACTGCTTCGGCTGGCAGCTTTTCCCAACGGTTGTGATGAGAAAAATCTAATTTCATCGACCGACTTTAATCTCAGCCTGAAGTTGCGTTAAATAACCCCACTCAGCTTAGAGTTAAAGGAGTCATAAGAGTAAAGCAGTGAGCTTTGTATAGAAGGCTTTATGTTGAGTCATCTGTGTGAACGTGCGCTAAAACGCTTTACATTGTGACTTGTTGAAGAAATAAAAAGCCCAGCTGTGACTAACAACATTAACTCTGTTCTATTTGAGTGGTAGTAAGAGATGATAGCGTGGAAATCGGCCTGCGGCGTTAACACTATAACCCTGAAACTGAAGCAGCTAAATGAAATTCAGCTATTGCAATGAAATATTTACTTGCACTGCTGTGACCTAAAGCTTGCATTTTTATTAGTTAAACCTGTAATTTAGAAGTCAGATTACCAAACAACCTTTTAAAGCAGCAGACAGGGTGGAGTGCATGGAGATAAGTGTCAGAATTGGGCTGTGATAGAAGGAGAGCTTCAGAGAAGGTTTACAGGAGGTACGGTTTGGAGACAGTGTTACCGGTACTAACAAAAACATGTTGGGATTTTTACCAGGAGTGACCGAAATGGACAGAATTAGTAAAGTCCATCAGAGGGACAGCTCAGGTTGAGCAGTTTGCAAAGTTAGAAGCTGAGATAGTTTGGACATGTGCAGAGGATGGATAAATGATTAGACAATGCATGTTGAATATGGAGCTGCCAGGGAGGATGAAAAGAGGAAGACCACAGAGAAGGTTCATGGTTGTAGTGAAGGAGGATCTGCAGAGGGTGGCTTTTTGACTGCAGGACCGACGTATAATGAAATCTCAGGAACATAAACAGTATTATAGGGGCATATACTGCAACTTAACCTAAGAACCTCAGACAGATGAATAACTTTTGTTTTTCCTTGCTTAGTGTTTACGATAAAAAAATATCTAAAGTTTGAATAAATGTTCATAGCTAAAGTAGTTTGATCAAGCAATACCATCTGTGCAAATGTTTCAACTCAGTGATTACAAATCAGAGTTAGATTGTCGTATCTGTAAAGATGTTTAAAATGAAGAGCAGTAACTAAAGGAAATAAGCGATTATTTTCTACAGAAATCTGCCAGCAGCTTATTTTATTGCTCAGAAACACATGACCCACAGGCACTTTGTGTTTTGAGGTGCACAACATGAACAAAAAGATTTATTACAAAGATTGCAAATGTTCTGAGGCTATAAACTGGCTTGAAAATGGGATATGTTGAAATTATTTGTATTCCATCTGGAGGAAATTTGTTGCACAGAGATAAAAAGCTTTGCATCTTATCAAGGCCCGCTCTGTAGGACCACTTCAGCAGCCTTGCTTCATTCGTCATATGATCGTGGCTCATACACTTTTAATGTGAGTGAAACACGTAGTTTCAAGACACTGTACTCCAAACTCTCCATGTTGACGATCAACTCTCCATTGAGAGAAGATAAAAGTTAAAACTTTAAAATCTGTGGCTCCGTTCTTGCACACCAGAGACCTGCAACATGAACAAATTATGAAACATGGTGGGCTTTCGTTGTGCTAAAAACACGTGTTCTCCACCCCAGCACTCTGAAGTGAGCCATAAAGGAAGTTTGTGTCATGCTTTGCTGCATAAGCAGAAAAACAGCATTTCAAAACTTTTTTCATGATCTATATAAAACCTTTCATTTTGGTACAGGTGCATGACAGTGTAGTTTTAATGAGGTCTTTTCTGGCCCCACGTGATTCTCTCTCTCTTTTTTGTGGTTATTTCTATTTGTTGCTGATTCATTCAAAGTGGAAATAATGATTTTATTGTGATAATTTATTTTTAAAAAGCATCTGTGTGAGTGTAATTTTAGGAGTCATGCTTTAGAGTGACAAACATGAGAAAAGAAGACACGTGGAAGGATATGAGTGACATTTTTACTACTGACCTTGACTGATAATGAAACAAACTCAAAATCTTGGAGCTAATTTCTTGTTCATAAATATTTAAAGTTGGTTCTTATTTATATAAAACTCGTTTTTTTTTTTACCACGTAAAATCCAAAGTGGAGTGTAAACTTAACTTTTGACTTTTGTTCTGATTATAGGATGAATTTGAAGCTCCAAACAGATGAGGCCTGTGTGTGATCAGCTTACATTTGGGACGGTTTGTGAGTTCACATGGCAGCCAAATGTCTCTGAGTGTGTGTGTGTGTGTGTGTGTGTGTGTGTGTGTGTGTGCGTGCGTGCGTGCGTGCGTGCGTGCGTGCGTGCGTGCGTGCGTGTTATTTGAGCCTTTAATAGTCAGTATAATCCACACTAATCTGATCACATCCACTGATAGATTACTGCAGATAGGAGCCAAGAGTTCACCAGCAACACACTCCACGGCAGAAACATACATGACTTCTGTGCATTCAACCTCAAACCAAAATAACTTCTGATTTCAGGATAAAAAATCCTGATTACATTTTGTGTTGGATGTGACAAACAGTGCCAATGGGACTAGCTTCATGGCTTTAATCCATCATAACATTCAAAGACAGAACGAGAAATTATTTATCAGGAACCACAACAAGAGGAGGTCTCAAAACTCTGATGGAAAATTAAATTTGATAATGGAACAATACAAATACAGGAAGTGTTAATTACTATTTACTTTTCCACTTAACTATCTGCAATCTGTATTTGAAGGCATTATGATTATCAGTAAATATTCACAATAGTAAACCCCCCCAAAAATACGCATTTATGTCCACAACGTTGCCTAAAAAAGCATATTTGGTGTCACAATTTCTGTGTCTAATGTGTTAATATCTCCTAAACCCAGAGAGGGAAACGGCTATAAGCCATCTGTTGGAGGCATTTACCCACAGGATGTTGCATAATGCTGAGTGCTGCTCCTGATTAACTGTTATTTTACGGTACAACTGACTAGACCCTGCAACAACAAGCAACTGTTCCTGCTCAAGAGTCCATAACATCAGACCAGCTCAGAGCTCGGCGCTCTGCAGACTGAACCCAACTTCGACCTCCCGAAAAGACTTCAAGCCATCTCAGAAACTTGTGATACAGCCCAGACTATCCTGCTGCGATTTAAACCAATTTTCCTGAAAGGAGGATTTCTAAAAACAAGATTTGCTTTGTTTTCTCTCACCATACAAAGTGAAAGGAAGCTCTGTTAACAGGCCTGTCAACTCAGATCAACATCAGAAACATCTCAGGAAGGACCCCCCCTCACAAATAAGATCAGTCACCAGCCATCTCCCATCAGAGCGCTTGCAAAAATAATCCTTTTTAACAAGTCTCACATCTTCCTTGGTCAAAACACGTCCTTTCAGCCAATTCAAGATAACAGTACTGAAACTTTCTGCAAAATTACCGACTTTTACTGGCGTCCATGACATTTTTTAATTAATAAACACAATAAGGAGGTTGATGCATGCTAATTGCAGGCAAATGTTCACAATTTTTTCAAATCTTATTGTGAATATTGTTCAAAAAAGATTTAAAAAAAAAAAAAAACAGTCTGCTGCTATGCAAAATTGTACAAATCCCGAGAGTATACAGGTTAATAAAGATGAGAAGAACATGAAGAAAGAGAATAATTAGAAACTCATTGATGTTTTATGTATCAAGCTGTGTAATGTGCATGAATACAGATCAATATAATTATTAAAGAAAACGTTTGTTTGCTGGAAGACAAATAAAATTGGAAAGCTAAAACTTTGATCATAACCTTCAATTAGTCTCAGCAAAATCCTTCTACCCCCTCAAACCATGAGCAGAAAAACAAAATTGGGACTCCGACATAAATTTTGTACAAAAACCTGCCACCATCATCTCCACGAAAGCTGCCGGCGTTCTCGATGTGACCGTGTTAATATCCCAAGCTGCGGCTCCCTACAGCGATGCTGTCCTCCTCTCCGTCTCGTGCTGAAAGCAGTTTATACAGGAGAAGAAGAAGAAGAAGGAATCTAGAACAAGTCGTACATTTTCCTCCTTTTTAATCACAACTCTGTCCTCAGGCCCACAAACACACACGCAGAACATGCCAACAGAGTATCTTCTGGCTGCAGTTCAGCTTGAAAGATGAAAGAAGTGAAAGAAGCTTGTTGCTGAAAACAAGTCTTAAAAAAACTGTTTAACGTGGGATGTCATTACAGCAGAGGAGTGAGGTTATACGAGGGAGAGAGGATGCTCACACTCTTTTTGTTCTGTCATGCAGCAAAGCAACAATACAACTGAGGTTCAACCTGTTGAAACTGCTTGAGGGCCTTCGGCAGCATCTTCTCTTCAAGGAGGAACTCTGTCAACTTGCACAGAGCAGAAAATGTTCACCACTTCTATAACAGTCTCCCAACTTTGTTTTATGCAATACATCTCTAAGTCTTTATCTCCTCAGCTCTTCTGACCTCCACACACCATCTCCACTGATCACCTCCCAGTTCATGCTTTTTTCCTTCTGTAAATCATATTAACACGGGATTAGTTTTACCTAAGGACTAAGTGTAATAAATAAATTACTCCTCAACGTCTGCTTTTTATGTGGCACATTCGCACGGGATAACCAAAGTCTGAGATTTAGCTGAAATTTACGGACATCTTCCGGCTATAATGTTAACGTGCTGCGTTGTCACGACCGGGATGGTCTCAGGCTTTGATGTGGTTTTACGAATCAGCACAAAGATAACTCAATAAAGCACAGTATAAAATTGTGTTAATCTACTTGTTAAGGAGGAGGCAGGCACGACTGGCTGGTTTAAGAGGTTAAAAAAAAAAGCCATGTTAAGCTCAGACGGACAGCTGTCAATGGCCACGCGCGTGAACGGCCGCGCGTCCACTGACCCGCCGGTTGAAATGGATTTGCGACCTGTCCAGGGTGTCGTGATGGCTGAACATGGGCACCAGCAACTCCCGCTACCCAAAAAAGAAGAAGCGGGTAAATATAATGGATGGATGGATGGGTCAGCTGATCATGCACGTGTCTCCGCACCTGCTGTCATTTTCAGTAAAGAATCTACCAAAGCCGAAGCGAACAACGCATTATTTTAAAATAACCTTGTTCTATATTTTTCCAAATGATTTTGCTTAAACAAAAACTGCCTAATTACATATCGGATCCCACCCAACGTCTGTCCAAATCACAGAGATGCCTACTAACAGTACCTGTAAAATACGGTAAATATTCATTGGACACAGGACCTCGGAGTTCAGCAAAATATCTTCTTTCCATTTCCTACTTAAGCCACACATTTGATAATTTAGAAGTTTAGTCTAAATTTTATCAAGATTCTGCAGCATGCAGTGTTACTGTATTTGCCAGTCTTTAGAACGCACCTGAATGTAAGCCGTGCATACTAAAGTTAAAATAAAACACAATTTTGTACATAAATAAGAAGTGCCAGTCATAAGCCGCGGGTGTCCACAATTCAATATCAGAATCTGTACACAGCTCTTGGTAGTATGTGCAGTACATGAATCAACCACCAGATTCATTGACTTTGACTTGATTCCAACACAAATACAGATTGCGGGATCGTCACAGGACTTCGTGATGCTTTGCTCTCAAACTCTTGTTTACCACCGGTAATCTACTGTGGTAAATAACATTCAACCTACAGAATGAACAAAAAAACTAGTCTAAGCAGAACACACAACCAGTAATCACTGAGAACAATGCTAAACACATACGTAACAGAAATTATTTAAAAAAGTTAACAACAGTAAATTTTACCCACAATCCCTATCCAGGTCATGTGACTGGGAGTCACATAGTACTAGTAAAGGCCCCGGCAGAGCTCTGCGTAAGGCAGTACGCCGCTGTACGCCGTACATACGCAGAGGCACAAGCGTAGCCCCGCAGGGCACGAACGCGCAAAGCTCAAATTTTACGACCGCGTACGCGAGGCGCGTTGTCTCACAATAAACTGCCCGGCGCCGGACTGTTTTGTATGTGACACAAATGTATTAAATTCCCCTTCTTCATCCCTGATCTGGACTTTTCTTTTGTTTTTTTGCCAAAAGTCAAGTGATCGCTTCCTCCTCCGTTGACTCCATGACTGAAATGATGAGAAATGAATGAATTTGTCACGAGCGAATTAAACTCATGTCCTACGTGGCTGCGCGAGGTTCTACAGATTTCCTGGTGGGCTGTGGGCTGCAGGACCAGCGCTCCCTGTTTTTATTTTTTTAGAACTTTTTATTAACATATAAAGTTTAGAACACAGCAGTGGCTGCAGCCAGAGCCAGCTCATGCCTTCTTCTTTCCTCACCCGACCTGTCAATCAATTCAGTAGGCGTGTCAGCAAATGACCAATTAGCGACCTCAGTTTGTCCAGTAGGTACACGCTCTGCGCGCAGCTGCTCAAATGACGTCAAGAATTTGGAGCGAAAACGCGAGCATTTAACGCGAGAACGAACGCAGAGCTGTGCTTGTGAACGCGTGCGCACACAACACGCACGTAGAGCGGCGTACAGGCCGTACGTAGAGCTCTGCCTGGGCCTTAACAGTACCGGTAAAATACGGTAAATATTCATTTAATTACTATGTTGACTTTTATTGTTAAACACATCTGGGAACAGCTGTTGATTTTAAATGAACTTTCTAAATAAATTTGACGCGACTCCTGCTCCGTGGAGCTCATGGGACTCATGAGTCACACGACTCACGGGGACT